>CATKHJ010016355.1:0-40024 GCA_949750685.1 Vernicia montana | reverse complement strand
GAGAAAATTGAGAGAATATGAGTTTAGGAACTCAGAAAATCGGGTAGAAATGAATTTAGGGCTTTAAATTCCTTTTATAGTGCAGATTCTCGATTCTGGCCCGGACATAAGTCGCCGTCGCTACCTGCAAGTCGCGATTGCGATATCAATAATTCAATACTCTATCAACTTAAATCATATAACAATACTAATGATGCTTAATTAATAATGCTCATCATGTTTACCCTTCCCAATCTTACTACAAACTCCTATCTATTGAAAGAAATTGAAGGAAATGGAAGAAACCCATCTTACCTTCAAACAAGTGCTTGGACAATGGGAAGAGGAAGTAGATATCTTAACCCTAGATCCTCTCAATCATGCAATAATGAGCTTCCTTAATCATTAATGAAAGTAGATGAAGAGAAATTTGAGAGAATATGAGTTTAGGAACTCAGAAAATCGGGTAGAAATGAATTTAGGGCTTTAAATTCCTTTTATAGTACTAATTCCTGATTCTAGCCCCGACATAAGTCACGGTCGTGATTTCCATATTGCGGTCGCAATATGTCTGTAGCGGTCACTACTTGTTACTATTCACGTGACTATTCATACTTCTACCAAAATCAAGCAGAAGAGTTCGCGGTGGGTGTCGCGCCCACGGTTGCGGTCGCTATCCTTTGTTGCGGTCGCGACATGCATATTGCGGTCGCAATTCTCTTTAAGCCAGATTGCCAAAATCATACAGAAGAATTCGCGTCCTGAGTCGCGCCCGCGAATCATGTTAAGGTCGCAACTCCAATATAGCGGTCGCGAATTTGGCTCTGTAACTCTACTATGTGAAACTCAACCCTTAAGTGTCAATATCCCAATTCTAATCAAGCTAATACCTCAAAACATATGATTTAACACTTGTAAATCATTCATATCATTAATTAGGAACAATACATGTATGCTCAATACATATGATTTAACACTTGTAAATCATTCATATCATTAATTAGGAACAATACATGTATGCTCGGGGTATTACAGTAGTAAAAGGGGATTATCTCTAATTCTCATTTGGTAACAATAATATCAATTTTTTTTAATCATGATAAAGAGAGAGAAAATAAAATAAAATTATACTCTCTCTATTTCTTTTTATGTGTCATTTTTTGAAAGAATCTTTTTTTCCAAAATATCTGTTACTTTAGAAAATCAATAAGATTTCAAATTTTTTTTTTCAATTATACCCTTATCATCTACTCTATAATTAATGCACATATTATCCATTATTAATAAGGGTAATTTAGTCATCTTATCCTTAGAACTTATATCAATAAATTATTTATTAATTTTTTGTGAAATAATAAAAAACAACATATAAAAAAAGAATGGAGGGAGTATTTAATTTTACCTAGAGAATAGAGTGTACGAATTTTTATTGAAAAGAAAGAGAATGATGGACCAATAATAAAAAAGGTGTTTAAAGAAAATGTTGAAGAAGAGTGTTGCTAACATTTCTCTTCTTGGAAAATATATTAATGTGATTGGAAAAAAGAAAAGAATTGAAATGTGTCTTTGTTTCTGTATTTAAAAGAGATTGATGGTAAGAGCAAAAAGCAATGCACGTTCCTCGGTAGTGGCACATGCCATATATGGTATTTTGTTTAGAATTTGAACGAGTAATACGATAATCTTAACTTCACTCTCCACTCTCCACCTATTGTTCACTCACTCTCTAATTCCTTAACCAAATCGAATTAACATTGCACTGATAACACTATGTTTGGACTCAGTATTTTTGTTAAATCTTTTATGGGTTTTTGTTGTTGAATGATTTTCTGTTTTTCTTGATATATTTATTATATATAATCTTTTGGAATTGATGGTTTTTCTTTTTTTGGAAAAAAAAAAAAAAAAACAGAGGTTAGCCTAATTTGATTTGAAAAAGGAAGGCTTTTTGTACAAGTTACAACCAATCTCTATTTATTGTTGTGAGAGAAATTCAATTCCAGGACAGGGAAAGAATTGGGTTTTCTTTAGATTCTTGAAAAGATGAGGGGAGCTGTTCTTGTAGCCCTTGCTGCTGCTGTGGGAAATATGTTACAAGGATGGGACAATTCCACCATTGCAGGTATATATGCTTTTTCCTATATTTATATATATATTATATGTTTTCTTTTACAACCCAATTATGTTTTTTGTACATAGCAACTCTTATACATGCGATTCTTGATTCAAGATTTGGGTCTTTTTAGAGTATTGAATAACAATTCTGGTCTTGTAATTGTCACTTGTACCAATAAAATCACTCGATTGCTTGATTTTTTTTTTAAATAAAATTTCATACTTAGTCATCACATAAAAAAATTGGCTAAATCTCTAGAAAAATTTAACAATAATTATCTCATGGAAAATTTTATGACTAAAATAAAATTTGAAGATAATTTTTTATTTTTTAGTATTGCAAAGAGGACTCTGAGTCTAAATCTTTTGCTCGTATTAAATATTGCACTGGACTGAGTTTGCGAGTACAAATTTGATGATTAGTTCAATGAGCATGGGTGAATGAAAATTTGCCTTTCTTTTTTATCAGGGTCCCTTCTTTATATCAAGAGGGAGTTCAATCTGCAAACACAACCAACCATGGAAGGGCTAATTGCAGCCATGTCACTTATTGGAGCTACAATTATTACAACATTTTCTGGACCTGTATCAGATATATACGGAAGGCGTCCATTGATGATAATTTCAGCAATTATGTATTTTCTTAGTGGTCTAGTGATGCTTTGGGCTCCTAATGTTTATGTCCTTCTTTTAGGAAGGTTATTGGATGGATTTGGAATTGGTCTTGCTGTTACTCTTGTTCCTGTCTATATATCTGAAACAGCCCCTTCAGAAATTAGGGGACAATTGAATACCTTCCCACAATTTATGGGTTCTGGAGGAATGTTTGTTTCATATTGCATGGTGTTTGGAATGTCATTGATGGACTCACCAAAGTGGAGGCTAATGCTTGGAGTTCTTTCAATTCCTTCTGTAAGTTATCTTGTATTGACAATTTTTTACTTGCCTGAATCTCCGAGGTGGCTTGTGAGTAAGAGAAGGATGCGTGAGGCTAAAGAGATTTTGCAGAGACTTCGTGGCAGAGAAGATGTTTCAGGTTTGTTCATTCATAGGCACACTAGTTGTTCTCATGTATGTGTGAAATTTTTATGACAATTCTACAGCTTCTTGATATTTGATCTATCAGGTGAGTTGGCTTTGCTAGTTGAAGGCCTTGGTGTTGGGCGTGAAGGAGCGATAGAAGAGTATATAATTGGTCCAGCCAGTGATGCTGACGCTAATGAGAAAGGTCAAGTGAAATTATATGGACCTGAAGAGGGAGTGTCATGGATCGCTAAACCTGTAACTGGACAGAGTAATCTTGGGATTCTTTCTCGCCATGGGAGCATGGCGAATCAAAATGTTCCTTTTATGGATCCTCTTGTAACTCTTTTTGGAAGTGTTCATGAGAATGTTCCTGCAATGGGAAGTATGCGCAGTATGCTTATTCCAAGCACAGGGAGCATGTTTAATATTACTGGAAATCAAGGTAGAACTGAACAATGGGATGAAGAGAACCAAAGGGACGATGATGATTCTGGCTTAGATGCTGAAAATGATTCTGATGACAACATGCGCAGCCCTTTGTTGTCACCTCAAGTTTCTACTGCAGAAAAGGATGGTGCCCGTCAAGCCAATAGCAGCATGTTAAGCATAAGGCGAAACAGTAGCCTTTTCAATGCAGGTGGTGAAGAAGGTTCTGTTGGAATTGGCGGTGGTTGGCAACTGGCATA
Organism: Vernicia montana; assembly: GCA_949750685.1. NCBI lineage: Eukaryota > Viridiplantae > Streptophyta > Magnoliopsida > Malpighiales > Euphorbiaceae > Vernicia > Vernicia montana. The sequence continues at coordinate 36,218 of CATKHJ010016355.1, read as the reverse complement.
TAAGTATTCTGAGAAAATGGGTAAAGATGGAAGAAAAGAAGGAGGGCTGCAAAGAATGTATTTGAAACAGGAAGGTATGGTTGGTGGTTCTCGACGAGGCTCACTCATTTCAGTTGCTGCTGCTGATATTCCTGAAGAAAGTGAATATGTACAAGCTTCTGCTCTTGTTAGCAAAACTGCTGTTCGCTCCAAGCAAGTACTTAGTCAGCTTCCTGATAGACCAGCAGAGATTAAACCACCAGAAACAGCCGATAAACGACCAATCTGTAGTGATCTTTTTGAACCTGGAGTTAAGCGTGCATTGATTGTTGGTGTAGGCCTTCAGATACTTCAACAGGTATACTAATACCTTTCTTGGTGTACTCCTTGATGTAATGTTTCCATATTCTAAAAATTTTCTTGTTAATGTTAAAAAAATTTTGACCTTCTGATGTGCAAGTTTCTTGCTGCTATAGGTCTCTGGCATAAATGGAGTTCTGTACTACACACCACAAATTCTTGAGCAAGCAGGTGTGGCAGTTCTTTTATCAAATATGGGGTTGAGATCAGATTCTGCATCTCTCTTCATAAGTCTCCTCACAGCACTCTCAATGCTTCCTTGCATAGTAGTTGCCATGAGACTAATGGATGTTGCTGGCAGAAGGTCGGTTTCTTGATTTTTCTTTCTCTTCCTTTCTGTATTTGAAGTTACAGGCTATAATTGATATCGATATTTAATTTGCTTTTTGCAGGGCAATAATGCTTTACACAATCCCTGTCTTGATAGTGTCACTACTTGCATTAGTCCTTAGCAATATTGTCAATATTGGTTCAGTTTTGCATGCAATAATCTCCACAGGAAGTGTTATGTTCTACATAAGCTTCTTTGTTATGGGATTTGGGGCAATTCCTAATATAATTTGTTCAGAGATATTTCCAACCAGCGTTCGCGGACTTTGCATCACAATATGCGCTATGACATATTGGCTTGGAGACATTACCATCACTTACTTGCTACCTGTGATGCTCAATTCAATTGGCCTTTCTGGTGTCTTTACATTCTTTTCCATTGGATGCATTGTTTCTTGGATATTTGTTTTCTTGAAGGTTCCTGAGACAAAGGGCATGCCTTTAGAAGTCATTTCTGAATTCTTTGCTGTGGGTGCAACTGCAATTCCTAAAAATGACTGAATTCAAATGCTCAATCTTTTTTAGAATGATTGGATGAGTGTTTGGAAATTGAAATCGTGGCGGCAGCAGCAGCAGCAGTAACAGCACCAACAAAAACAGTGAAAAGAAAGAAAAAAAAAATGATTGATGTGATTATTTTTGGTTCAAAAGGGGATTGTAGTGTTGTTTTAATTTGATTCTATAATTGTTTGGAATGTGGAATTTGTTATTTGTTGGTTCAGCAGTAGCTGGACTTCTTTTTTATTGAACAGTTACTAGCAGATATTTTTATTGCTGCATCAGAAAATGCTTTAGATAGTAAGAGTGAATCAATTTCTTAGAATAGCTATTGCACCAACCAAATTATTCTAGTTTTAATCTTTGTTGAGGTTTTATGAAAAAGAAAAAATAAAGTACTTAAAGAAAAACAAAGAATTTGGACAATAATTGTTAGGGTTGTGATGACTATATATATATATATATATATATATATATATATATATACATAATTCCACTTCCTTTTTTTTTTTTTTCCTCTTAAAATGGTTGGGATAAAAATTAGGAGGGCAAATTTTCTAAAAGGGAAGAATTAACAATAAATAAATTAATATCTTGTATATGCTGTTTATTAAAACTGATGAGGACCAAAAAATGACCTCATATAAGGGATTCTTATTTTCTCCTATATATAAGTAAGGGTAAAGATAAAAAGGATTCATTTCCTCTCTCTCTCTCTCTCTCTCTGTAAGCTCATTCTCTCTCAGTACTTTCTTTATCCACTGGACCAGCTGACTGACTTGGGTGTCGAAGGCTCCCCTGAAAGTCAGCCCCCGAGAGCTCTTGATCATCATTTTCTCTATTCACATGTCCTACTACTGGTTGGACCCTTCATCAATAATATCGAGTGATTTAAGACTCATCAAAAACTATACATAAAAAATATTTTTTTTTTGTCAATGGAAAATTGTGTCATTTTTTAGAAGTCATTTTTCATATTTTAACAAACGCATAATGAAAGGAAAGTATATAAATACATACTTATTAATTCAACAATACATAGTATATATACTTTTTTCTCATATTTAAAAATAAATGTTAAAAATATAAAATTTTTATAAATTTAAATATGTTTATAGTGTTATAAATTTAAATTTTTAATATTTTAAACTAAATTTTAATATTATAATTAAATAACAAAAAATTAATTTTTTGAAAAATATTTTTTAGAAATAAATTATTTTTCGCGAAACAAATGAAGCCTTAGTTTCAAAAGTTTTACTCTAATGATTAATTGAGCATAGTTTACAAAGTATTCAAGACTGAACATGGATTGAATAGCTTTCCAAAAAATAAAAATAAAAACAAAAACAAATAGCTAAACCTAAAAATTAAAGGGTTTAACCAAAGTCCAAAGATTAGGCATGAAGAATATAATAGGACTTAATTTTTCAAACCTAATCAAAATTTGGAAGAGCATAGAGTTAATTAGCATAGAAAAATTGAGATTGGACTTGTATGAACTTGGCCCAGCCCCAGATGTATTGACTTGTATATTTTATATATAATTTTATACTAAAATACATATAAATTTATGTGTTGATACAATTTTATTTTTACGGTTATGTAGGGTTAATTATAAAAAAAAAAAAAAATCTTGAGATTTTACTTACCATGCATTTTGATCTCTATTATTTCAACAACAGTGATTTTTATCTTTATACTACAATCAGCTAAAAATACAAAATTCCTGTGAATAAGTCTAGTTAAGAGGAAATGATCCTTTCCACTCTCCCTTCTTCATACTCTTCTTGATTTTCGCTCCTAGCTCTAGACTACCTTTCAAAGCTTCAATGGTTGAACCTAATGTCCCCTTGCTCCATGAAATCCAAGTCCAAGCCTCCACCTAAAATCTATTAATCCAAAAGAAACTATCCATCAAAACCCCTAATCTTCAACTGTTAAAGAAGTACCAACCCATAAAATCCCCCAATCTTCAACAAGTTTTTCTCATTGGTTCGGTTGGAATGTTTTTAGTTCTAGACTCCCAACCTCCACAACAAGCCTAAAACAACAAAGACAAAGAGAACTTGGGTGTTCCCCGAAATTCCTGATGTTTTTAGGCTTCCAAAGGTTCTATGAGAAATTCTAGAAATCCTGTAATACCCTAAATTATTAATACTTGTAATAAGTTGTTTATGATGCAATGTATAGACACTGTATTATTGTTTCAATTATTGCAAGTATATTTTAAGAAGTGAAAATTTAAAAGTTAATTTAAAGATTTTATTACCTGTTGAGGACGAAGCTTCGATAGCGAGGACGAGCTTCGATGACGAGACGAAGCTTCAATAGTAAGGATGAGGTTCGATTACGAGGACGAAGATTCTATGTTGAGGACTAGCTTCGATGACGAGAATGAAGCTTCGATGAATAGATATGTAAGTAGATGAGATAGGCGAGTTATCAGGGACGAAGACGAGCTTGACGAGATAGGCAAGTTGTCGAAGATAAAGACGAGCTCAATATTAGTGAAGCGAGCAGAGGAACTCAGTACTTGAGAAGTGAGTTGAGGAGCTCGATATAGAAGAGACGAGCTGAAAAGCTTGATATTGAAGATGAGGACGAAGATGAGTTCGATATTAGAGGAGCGAGCTAATGAGCTCGGTACAAGTGAGACGAGTTAAAAAAACTCGATATTAAGGCTACGAATGCTTGTATAAATAAAGCAAACTGAGAGACTCGATGTCGAATAACATTATGCAACGAATAGACAAGTTTAAGTTTTTGTTTACGTTTTGCATTAGAAATTGCATGTTATTTATGTGGCTAAGGTTGCAAATTGTCAATGAACATAATGTCAGCCACTATGATTATTTTATTCTTTTTCTCTCTTTATAAGTCAACCAAAGCATACAAACACATGCATTTTCTTCTCAAATTAGATTTCTTTCATTTCTTCAAAGAAATCACAAGATCTCAAGAGTAACTCTAGTTTTCAAGTGAGTTCTTTCTTCTTTCCTTTCTTTAGAAGAGTTGTGGCTAGAGCAAGAATAGATCTGTGGACTAGTTGAACCTCGTGCATAGCAAGGTGATTGGAGCTTTTGGAAATGATTATAGCATAGTCAGGTGAGTTATGATATATATGAATGCATGGTAACCCACCATGGATTGTTTTCATGGTAACCCACCATGGATTGTTTTTACTTAAATCTTTTCAATTGGCTATGTATTCTCAATGACCTAAATGGTAATGTGATTATTGTTCCTATTATTGTTATTACCACTGTCTATCGAGGCCATAAATGTTTAAAAGCCATATCGTTTCATTGCTAGTAAACTTTTCAATTGAACCTAATGTTACTGATAATTGTCTTAATTGTTAATGAGAGGCCATTAGACCAACCTATTGCTTTGATCCTTACTGAGCCATAGACCATATGTATAACAGAACACCTTCCCTAATGGGGGAAATTCATTGAATCGTGTGCACCGGTGACTTAACTAATAGAGTCTAAATTGTCAATGTTCTACTTAGGGAGGGCCATGTACCCTAGGAGTATACTCGGCCAAGCATATCTAATTGTTTAAAGGGAGAAGTTACTGCCCATATTGATTGAATACTGATTCCATATATTGTTATTATTCATTGTAATTGTTTTATCATTGTGTTCTGTTCGCCCAAAAACTATACTATCAAAAAGGCACCCACAAGCAAACGGGGCAATTGTAGTATACTGGAAGCACCCAAGGTCATCTCTCAAGGAAGTGCAAATGAAAATTTATTTATTCTTCTAATTTAAGTAAAAAAGACAAGTAAAAGATTTTAATTTAAGATTGTAGTTGAATTAAAGAACAATGTAAATAATGAAAGATGCTGAAAATGCAAATAAGAATTCTTAAATTAATATAAAAACTGTAGTCTTATGGGAAAAAGCGTCTAGAATTTGTATAATAATTATTAATGCAATATATTCATGAATTCATCCAAGTGATTGTTTTACCAATTTCTATTCTTAAAGCTTAAACTAACTGAAACCAATTTAATAGCTTTCACATTCCTAAATTTTATTCAATTAATTCTGTCTTTAAAAACTTTAATTTAATTCTCAGGATTTATATTTCTAATTCACCCTTAGAACCAATTGAATTAGTATCAGATATTAAATTTCATTTCTCAATCCTTCATTTAATATCTAAATCAAACTATTGGTGATCAAGTAATAATTTATGTAAACAAGCTCAAATTCAATTAGAGAGATAAAATCAAATCACTTGGGGAAGTTCAATCATCATATATTCATAACAATTTGATTGCGTTAGGTAAATTGACAAACAACGTTAAATTTAAGGTACAAAAGTATTACGAAAAAATACCACAACTCCCATTTAAAATAAGCTCGAAACCACATAGTATTTCCTCTAATATTTATCCTTAAACATATTAACAGCATCAGTTAATTAACTATAGCTAAACCAAATAATGGCACCAAAGTCAACTGAAAAACTAAATAGCAAACAACAATGGATGAAACAATTGAAGAATGTTATGTGGGCCAAAAACCAAACTATTAGATCACTAATACTGCCTTCGTGGTACTCTGCTCCTCGGCAAAACATTATCTACGAAAACAGGAAGTCCATCTACCAACTGTAAATAACCAGTGTTATTCTCTGTATTCGTAATCTAAAGAAAGGAACTATAAATAAAGCAGCTTACCTTCCCATTCATCTCCGTCAAGGCCTTTTGGGCTTCATCATCTGTGGCAAAGGTCACATACCCATAACCTTTTGATTTATTGCTAGTTTTATCCCTCACAATTTTAGCTGGAAAAGATAATTGCCAGTAAGACAATAATCAAGAAAGAAATTAAATTTTAAGATTAAAGTATCAAGATTAGGGCGTACCTTCAACAATTTGGCCAAATTTTGAAAATGCTACAGTTAATGACTTCTCTGTGCTGGAGAAAGATATACCTGAAGCAAAGACATGTACCAAGGGATATAGCTTTTAGATTCATAAACAAGATTTCTAGAATTAACATGTAACTTAACCACATATGCTGTGAAAGAACATTAACCAGAATAAATTGAACTACACATGATTCACATTAATTTTGATAATTTAGTACAAGAGTTTCTTCATGTAGTTTCAATTTAAATATAACCGTAGCTCAACAAACTCCAAATTCCAGTTCACATATGCTTTATTCTGATTTTTTCAGTTCAATCACACACACACACACACTCAAAAGCAAAAGAAAAACCCCAGTAAACATTTCTAATGAAGCATAGCTCTAATTGAACGGTTATGAAGACAGATTTGTGGTATGACAGTGAAAAAACTATACTGCTATGGAGAAACCATAAGAAGTGAGGATTAGATGAATCAACTCTCCTCTTCTCCTAACCAAACAGCTATACCTTATTTTTCAAAATATGATATCTAATATTCATGACTCTGAAGCCAGTTTCTGGAATTGAATCGAAGAAAATAAAAACTTCCTCCACTTGTATCATCCTTTTTTCCTATTATTTTGCTCTCATTTTTGTTGAAATACTTTAGAAAAATTATCTTATAGTGTGTTTGCTTTGTTAGAGGCATTTGTTGGCTTTTGTTTTATGAAATGGAGATAAGAGCTGTGAGCGAGAAGTGGCCATTGCATTTAAACATTAAAGATCCTTTTTCATGACTGATCTTAATCTTATTTTTATAGACAGTTTTTCTTCTATTTTTATTTATTTATTTATTTTATTTTATTTTATTGGTCATGGTTGTTAGTAGTAATGCTAAATTTATTATTGTTATCATCAATGCCATAATGATGATTCATTAAGCATTCAATTGGTGTATAAAACTCCCATGGTAGAATAGAATCTATTAACCCTGAATATTTGGTGGGTTTTGTAGAAAGTAGAAGATATCATCAGCTGAGAAACTCTATTCTATGACAACATTTATGGTTATATACACATCACTCTCTTTTGAACACCAAAGGGTATCTATTATAATTTGTTGAGCAATCCATTCCGTTGAATATTGGGTTTTACCCTCATCAGAATGTTCCTTGAATTACACCACCTCCAGAAAGAGATTCACTTGTCCTGTGTGCTGTGTGCAGTGTTGATATTGCCTTTAATTTGATATTTATTGTCGAATTGGTAGAATTACAATTTCTTTTCTGCTGTAAATATCCATATTTGATCAATGACTTAAAAAACTAAGAATAGTAATCCAAGTTTATCATAATTTTCTATGGGTGCATGAAAAATAGTGGAAATCAATACATCCAAGGCTTCTGGTTTTTAGGCTTGTATGATTCTACTAACAATATAATATGAACAAAAATTATTTTGTCTCCTAATGTTCTCTCCTTCATGGATTAATACCTAGGTAATGACATTGTTTGAGATAGTAGTAGCAACATGCATCAGAGTACACCAATGATGTTATATATGTGTATCTATGGAAACTTGAAAAGTACATATATAAAATTGAGTTTAGTTAGGATTTTAAGGGTTATAAAAATATCAAATTGAAAATCAAACCAATTATTTATTTTGAATCTAAATCGATTTTAACTCATCTGTATGACTTGTATTACATCACAATAACAAAGAAAAATAGTCAAACCCATGAGTCAGTGGTTTGCCAAGGTTAGTATATACAAATCTACAAGAATTCATGGCAATCAAATATTGGAATATATTAATCAGCACCAGAAAAAAAAATAAAGATAAATGATATAATAATATTAAAACAAGAACAGTCATCAAACTAGGCAAAATGCTATACAGATTTGTTCTTTCACACTTGTTGGCAAAAAGAACTACACAAAGAACAAAAACTCCAGCAAGTTGATGGTCATGCTCCATTCAATTTGGTCAAGAATGGTGCGCATTCAGCAGTGCTCGATACACCATGTCAATAAATTGATTATCCTGGCATAGGCAAATCAATAAGATGAACAATCAGTATAGAAAAGATAAGCTGACTGCTGACCGAACGTAGCAAAAAACTAAAGTTATTTTCACCACCAAGTGACCCATGTTATATCATGGTTCAAGCTATGATAAATGCTTAAACTACCAGATTAAATGAACGCAGGACTACTAATATTTGCTCATGCACCACTAGCACAGCTGATCTACCATTTTTAGGTCCAATTTTTGCCACGTGATTATGCAGGCAAACTAAAAGCTAGTCAGGATTTTTTTTTTCAGCATGAACCTAAGCTAACACATGCCTAATCCAATTTCAACTCTGGTTTCAAACATGTGTATCATTTCCATAACTAGAGAAACTAACCTGAACAAGCACAAGAAGTGCATCTCGGATTTGGTCTTTGCTTATAACTGGTCCATAATTTCCAGCAGGAATAGAGGCAGGAGTGAGAGATGGTGGAGGATTGGGTGGTGGAAAAGGTTGAAGCAATGGAGCACCATATATGCGTTGTAGGCTCACAGGAGGATTAAGTGGAGGAGCAGTAGGAATGGATGAAGAGACAGGTGGCATCACCCGAGCAGAAGATGATGGTGGAGGAACAAAAAATGAAGATGGCTTTACAAGATTAGTGGTCCGATTGCTGCTGCTGCTGCTGTTGGAATCAGGGGCATCAAAAATTGGCATTAACGGAGCAGATGCTGACAGAGGTGGAGATGGTGTTTGCAAGGTTGGCACAGTGGGAGTAGCAATGCTGATTGGATGGGAAGGTAATGGGACTGAAGTAGAAGACTGGTAAGGTTGTCCAGCAACTGTGACATTTGAAGCATTCCCAATAGTAATAGCTGTCTGCAATCATACAAGGGAAAGATTCAATCCTGGCCACATTAGGATGAGTCTACAGTAAGCGAACTTCAAAAGCAGATAATAGAACAAGCAGCAGCGGCAGAAGAAGTTAAAAAATAATAATAATAATAACAAGAATTACTACTGTCATTTTTCTGATCATGCATTTCTAATTTTGTTTCAGCGTAAAATATGATATTTATACAAGAAAAGAAAAACATCCATTAAAATGCATGAACCAAGTAAAAGGCAAGTGAGAAAAAAAGATACACTCTGCTGCTTTAACAACATACAGTATAAGTGCATAAAGCTTAACAAACCTCACCAAAGATGAGATTTGGCATTCAAACTACGACTCATAATGATTGCAATATAAATTTAATAGTTATGACTATCTCGTAAGTGGTAACATTGCTAGTCAGTAGAAAATTTTTGAAAGGACAGCCAAATGCTTTTACGTAGTATATTACAACTTTCATCTCTTCTCTAAGCAACTTGAAAAATTGAGAGATTCTAGAAACACAAGCATTTTAAATTTCTTCTGAAAATTTTGAGAACTTTTTCCACACAAAATGGCATCATATCGTATCTAAATTAACCATCTTAACAAATTGTGTTAATCACCATGAGTAACCGAAACAGAATGCTATAGCACAGTTACTAGATCCAACATATATAAAATAGGAATGTGCTTACACTAAAAAAGTTTACAAAGGCAGGATCATCAGGCACATCAGTGACATTGGAGGCAGTTGATGCTGATGGCTCCAGTGGACCATCCATAATTGCCATAGTTGGTACAGCTTCCAGTTCCTCAAACTCACTGCAATTAGACATATTCATATTGTTAACTATAAAATGAATTTAAACTCCACCACTCAGAAATACTCAAGGGCTCTTGCATATGGTCCCTCAACCTGATAAGATGATACTTTAAGGTCAAATCTCTACAAGTGATTTTGAACTATGTGATAAACAGGCCAGGTTTGGAGACAACAATATCTATTGACACTTGCACCAAAACCAAAATTTTCCGGTTCCAGAACATCACAGTTTTATACCATTGATAATATATTTTGTGTGTGACTGTGTGTGAAAAAGGTGAACTGCTCCAGAAAATCTAAGCTGCTGTCATATAGTGCAAGATTTAAGAAGAATGAAAAACATTCAATGGGTGAAATTTGTGATATAATCATAGTTGTAAGAACCGGACTGGCCCGGCCGGTCCGACGGGGAAAACGGGGAACCAGAGGCCAGGCCGGTTCGGTTCTGGCCTCAGACCCAGCCAAGGTTAAAACCGGGAAAAACCCGGAGGCCCGGCCGAGTAACCAGCGGTTTTTTCCCGGGTTTTTCTTTTAATTTTTTGTTTTTGTGTTTGGATATTTAAAAAAAAATTGGGACTAAAAAAAAATTAAAATTTATGATTGGACTAAATAAAAAAATTGCAAAATCCAAGTTGGTACAGGCCAGCCTATTTCGGTCCGACATTCGTGTACACAGGTCGCGCGCTCACATGTTGAACCTAAGTCCAATACCGTGGATTTGCACCCCCCCTGTGCGCGCGCGCGCGCGCCTTCTTGACTACTTTCTTAATTTTGAAAGGATGAACTTTTGAATATATACATCATTCCAACTTTGCATTTTTCCAATGTGGGATAACTCACTTTCCTCCCTCACTTTTGTTAATGTAAAGTTTATTTTGAATTTCAAATTATTATTTACCCATTCACCATTTTGAGTACAAGAATATTCAAATTCATGTTTCTTATGTAGGAGAACACAAATCCGAGTAGACTTCCCACTACCGAATAGTGGAACTCACCCGAATTTGGGTCTCAAAATAGCCACTTAATGAGTTAATTTACCATAATTTCTTCTAAGTAATTGTCTCAAATTCATATTTCTTCTAAGTAATGTTCATTACTTGCTCTAATAACGTTTATTAATTTTAATTATATGTATATTATATTTTTTTTAACATATAAATAATAAATATATTAATTTATTTAAAATTCCGGTTCGACTCCAGTTAAACCTCTGACCCGTGACCCTCTGCCTTCACCGGTTCTAAGACCGGACTGGGTTGAAAACATTGGATATAATACAAAGATTTTTTTTTTTTTTAATCATTTCTTTCGCGAGGAGTCAGATGAGAAAAAACTCTCATGTCCAGTTCAGTAGTAGAGATGGAATTGAAAAACAACCATCAATTATAACCCCAAAAGAATCTGATTCCGATCTTGGATCGAATCAATATTCATATACCTATTCAATCCGAGATCCTGTATTGAATTGCTCATTCAATGAGCATTCTCAATATTATGTATACCTTGAATTTCAGTGATAATGATAACTAAATATAGAAAAGCATGCTGATTTATTTACTTCATGTTTAAAATAACATCTTTTTAGATTGAAAGGAACATATAAGTACCTTTTAGTTGATGCAACCTTTGATTTTTGAGGAACCTTGGAATATGCGTTGAGTATCCTGAGTATGTGACAGATAATAAAATGACTTCCATGTTGAGAAGAATTAAGATTAATGCATATGTTTATCATCTATGGCAACCTAACATCCAAATTCACATACTAACAGCACTCGCATACAATTCAAGAAAGAATACCCTAAAATCATACCTGGAAGACCCACAACTCAGGATATCAACAAATAAGTAAATGTGAGAGAATTTGTCCTCCTTATATTCATCTGAGAGTATAAAAGAATACATGAACTCCATCACATTGACAAGAATGTGAACAACAAATCTGATTATGGAAGTATAATCTTATGCTTGAGCTATTTCACATTGTGATGGAAGCATGTCAACAAGCAGCAAAGTCGAATTCATTGCTCCCAATTATATGGCAGCAGACAATGACTTCCTGGTGCTAGAGGTTTACCTATTTTCAACTCTTTACAAACTAGTTTTTTTTTTTTTTTTTTTTTTAAAAAAAGCTGTTTCGATATTAACAAGATCACTCTGATAATCCAAGAGTCAGACTTATTAGATAATTTGCAATCAAACTCATAATAGGGTTTATCAGGGTTAATAAACAGAATGAATCAGATGTATACTGCACCTTCTTGGTAAGTCAGTCCACCATTCTTCATACATGTCAAATGCTCACTGCCCTAAGTCCTCATCTAACAGGGTACTACAACAGATGACTTGTACAAAGCCCTAACTTTAGCCATTTTGTATGAAGATACCACTCTCAAGACACGAAGATTGTGTTTGCATTTGGCTGCTCGAGAATTTTACCACTGTGCCAGAAAATAGCTCCATTTTTCCTGATATAAGGACTTAACTAAGCATTGTATAGATCCTAAACAACTCCAAGTTGGGGTGGTGAAACATTGCAAAGCATAGTCAAACTACAAAGACAGAAAACAAGAAAAGTTTTTCAAGAGGTAGATCACACCAAAAGTGGTCAATAAGCAACCTATTACAAACAATGACAAGGCAAAGGTTCAAAAAGTCTATGCCAAACTGACATTTCAATGAAGCAACCATCAAAAGCATTATGAAATCTCAACAAACAGCCTCCATCAAAGATGATGATTTACCTGCTAAAAAGATTTGCAACCTCTTCACATTCACGTGCATTGTAGAACCAAATGCCATTCACTTCTTGGGAAGCATTTCGATATAAGAGATATGGAACCTGGACCTCGTACTCAAAATCCCCCAAAAGATTTTCAACCAAATTATCTGATTGCACCAACATAATGAAGCTTATTTAATATAAACAAATTCCAAATTGTACACAGGTTATCAATGGGCATCAGCATCATTTAAATTTTGCAACAAATTAACAGTGAAATGTAAATGCAAATCCTATTAAAGATCTAAGAATTGCATCAAAAACTTTATTTAATATTGAGCACACAAGCTATCCTACATGTTTTGGACTAACAAAAAGTGCAACTAGCATTGGTACTAAATGATCAATTTAACACACAGAACAAATATTGTCCAATAACTAAATTGAGATCCTAAAGAACATAAGTTGCGATTGAAAACAAGACATTGTTCATCAACATCATATTAAGATTAATCACAATGAGAAACTTCTCAAACATAATGGCGGTAGTCCAAATATCACAATTTGTTTGATGCTTTAAATCCGTTTATGTTGTTATCTAAGCTGATATTACCTTCCAATCATTCAAGATTATCATTTTAGACTATTAAGAAGTAACAAACCACAGATCTATTTGTAATTCCACACATCTATTTAACAATAAAGCTAGATATGAGGATCTATTGATAGATTGCCTTATACCCATCAAATCCTGCTAAACTATGCCTGTGAACAACATTACTTTACTTGAAATATGTTAATGACAGGGCCTTTTACTTATATTTTGAAGCTGGATCCAAGTATTTCTTTCTCTTAATGGCATAAATCGATGGTGCACTTGATAATAAAGAACACTTATAAATCAAGTGATTAAAGTTAAAGAATATTGATACTGCATTATATCCCAATGATCAATAAGTAGACGAGGAAAATTATTTATTTAGCTAAACTGCCTGACGAGCCATACATTTATCTTATTACTGTATAAAATGTTTAGCACTCCAACAAAACGGGGAAACTAAAGAAATGAAACACACATGATGCACAAACCTGTATTACGTCTATTCATTACGATAAACTGAAAACGAGGCTGTGTATTCCTAAAATGAATAAGAAAAAAAAATCACAAGTGGCAAAATAAAATCGATAAAATAAAAATTCAATCTTTCCTTACATAAATACATAAAGTCTCACCTTTTGACAACGAAAAGAGATCCTTCCATGTCCTTGCGGCTCTGCCCAAAAATGAATTGAGAGTGAGAAACGGGTGGGAAAAGGAAGTCAATAAAATAGTAAAATATGTATGCAATGGAGAGAGAGATTCGGACCCATTGGCTGAGCTCGATATTGAACTCGTAGAAGGTAACGTGAGCAGCAGTGATGAGAATTTCCTCGACAAAAGGGTCGATTCGTTGAAGAACAGTTAAATTAAGAAGCTTTGTGCTATGTTGGTCCAGATTAGGCATTAATTTCCCATTTTGAGACATTTTTCAATTTCCCAAATACAAACCCTAGAAGGATTTTGGCCTCTGAAACAAACTAATTAATTAAATGATGATGGCGAGTGCACGCAGAGTCTGGTGCGTCTGTCAATACTCGATACACACTCTCAGCTTCTCAACGAATGTTTGTCTCGAATTGACTGAAATGTCCTTCTAACTTCTAACTCTTAACTCCATTTTGACAATTTTTTATAATATTTTTCAGCATTTAAAATTAAAATTTTTAGTAATTAATCATAAATTTAAAATGATAAGTTAAAATTTTTAATTTTTAATTTAAAATTTATACTGAATGTAATAAGTGATTAATTTTTAAATATTTTTATTATTTAAAAATTATATCACTTATTTTATTCAGCATTTAAAATTTAATATTTATATTTTCAACACTTAATTTTCAGTTTTACCAAACATTACTTAAGAACCGGAAAAATCAATAACAACTGTAAAAAGTTAATAGAAACAATTCAAGAAAAAAATATTTTATTTTTCTTTGGTATTTCTTGAAAATTAACAATATCCCTTAGTTTAATCCTAATTTCTCTCTTTGATGTGCTGATTTTGTTGGATTAGTATCTCTCAGCCTCATTGTTAATTATTTTATGTAATCTCATTCCCTTGATTTGTTTCATTTTCTTGATTTTTCATCCCTCTTAATTTTATTTGATTTGTTCCTCAAGATACAGAATCATATTAATTAATATTTATTATTGGGCTGCCACTCATAAAATTTCCCATATTTTGGAATGGTTAAAACATGGGTCCAACACGTATTATAATGCTGTAGGTATGTGTTTATCGATAATTATCACAATACTTATATATATATATATATATTTGAGGAATCACAATACTGATATTACTATGCATCAATAGAAAAAAAAAATACAGGCATTTTGTGCGTAGGTAACGAGACATTAACATGCCCACTATAATAAAATGATGATGATAATTTTTTTTTTTTATAAGAAAAAGAAGGGGTTTCATTAAAAGTACAAAATATATATATAAGATATTGCATAGTTCATAAATTTGTATCAGTTTTTAAATTAAATTAGATTACTGAAATTGAAAAAATAAATTGGGTTGACTGAGCATTTGATTAAGTCAATAAGTGAAAAACGTCAAATCACCACTATTTAACTCTCTCATCTTTCTATGAGTACAATGTGATCACCAATTATATTTAGAAAATCTGCATAATTTATTGTAACATTAATCAAACAATAAAATGTCATATACTAACAATAAAAACTTAAATCACTATAAAAACACTACATATTAATCATAAGATCAACCAAAGAAGATAGATATGAAATTAAGAAGTCAAAAACTACAAAATATATATATATATATATATATATATATATATATATATATATATGAAGATTATTCAAGAAAAAACATAAAACATACACCAAACTTCAAGATATGAGAACAAAACAACCATAATAAATTAAAAAATGAGTAGATCTGGACAAATTAAAATCCAAAAAAATAGGGACAAAAACTCAATTTCACCTCAAAATTGAATAGATTTGGACTTTTGTATGATTCACCTCAAAAAATGATGATAAAATTTATTCAGTAACAATTTTTTTGATTTACCTTCAAATCAAAATTTAAATGAAAATGTATATCTAAAATTTTAGAATCATATTCTAAATTTATTTTTAAAATAATTAAATAAAATTTATTAATTAGATTAATAATTATACTTAAAAATATATATCATATTAATTAATAGATATTAAAATAATTGAAATGTAAAAAGATAAAAAAAATTATTTATAAACCAAAGAAAAAAAAATGTAATCCTTTTTTAAGAATTGCATGCGCATAGAAAATCATAGTTTATCGACTGAATTAATTCCGTTGGTAAATGATTCAGTTTATCGACTGAATTAATTCCGTCGGTAAATTTAATCATTTATGATTGAATACTGACGACTTACGTGAATTTTTTTTTTTTTTTTTGTAATTACTGACAGATTACCGACAATTTACTAACAATTATTTACCGATAAAAAATTTTCGTCGGTAAATTAATACCAAATAATGTTTTAATAATTACCGACAGAATATTTTTGTTGGTAATTAAAAAATAATTTTTTTATTAATTACCGACGGAAATATTCCGTCGGTAAATTAAAAAATAAATTTTCACTTTTTTTGGTAATAATTTACTGACAAAAGTATTAGTTGGTAAATTTAAACAAAAAATTTTTATGAAATTTTATTTTTTAATAATTACTAATAATTTATAAAAAATAATTTTTTAATAATTACTGATAGAAATATTTCGTCGATAATTATTAAAAAAATAAAATTTCATAATTTTTTATTATTAATTTGCGACTAAAATTTTAGCCTATAAACTGCTTTTTTTTTTGTATGCACATTGCAGCAGTCATAATATCCAAGTGAACCAAACATGTCATAAAGGTTAATTATATTGCTTAATATTTCCTATAATTACTCCAATTATTAGTTAATTAGTTATTATATAAAAAAATTCATAAATTTAATTTTATTTCGATAAAATCATTATTACTAAATTTTAAGATACGATTTTAATGATAGAAACAATAAAATAAAATCCATAAAAGAAATAAAACTGAAAATATCAAATTTTAATTAATTAATAATAATGAGAGTACTTAAACTTTCTTTTCTTTTATTTGTTTTTTTAATTTCTATTATATTATTTCTCCAACGCGTTCCTAACTACAACTTCAACTCATACGTACCTCCTAATCCTTCTTTGTTTTAGACCTCTTTTTTCTGTTTAGCTATATAAATATATATATATACCAACCCTGAACCCTCCATTTGATATTACTCATAGGCCTCCATAAAATTAGTTGTAATCTCATTAGTAACAATTCTCTGTCCAATATTTTAAAAAAATAATAATAAAAATCTTACCGCTTGAATCTCTCTCTTATTGAGATTTTGGGAAACTATATTTCATGCAAGATACCATACCCAAAACGCCACAAAAACTTAAAATCCTGCACAAAAGTGATCTTCCCTACAGGAGAAATCCGGCAAATCCACCACCAACCCATCAAAGCTGCCGAGATTATGATGGAAACACCAAATCTTTTCATGGTAAACACAAAGTCACTCAAAATTGGCAGAAGATTTTGTTCTCTGGATGCAGACGATGATCTTGAAAAGGGTAATGTGTATGTAATGTTTCCAATTCATAGAAAGAAGTCTTTAGTCACTGCTACGGACATGGCTCCTCTGTTCATCACAGCCAACTCTATTAGTACTTTTAATGGGAATAATATTAAGGAAAGGATGAGTTCAGTGCCAAGGCTGAGTTTAGAGGATACTGAAGTAGTTTCTACGCCTCAGTTTTGGCATAGGATGTCTATGTCAAGGTCAAAGAAGCCATTGTTGGAGACTATAGAAGAAGAGCCAACTTGTTCATTGTGATACATATAACCGGTAATTGGGTATTGGTAGATGGTACGTAGATTATAATGAATTTGGGATTTAAAAAAATTAATGAGAAATAGTAGAACCGTATTCTTTCTAACCAACAACTTTCACCAAAGCTTATTGATGTAGACACTAATTAATAAGGATTAGTAAGCACTATAAGGATTAATTATAAAAAAAATTCATATTTTTATTTTTATCAATTATAAATATATAAAATTTTTAAGATTGTATCAATTTTAGCACTCATTCACAGTTGGCTAAAATCTATGAATGGAATATAACTAAATAAAAATAAATCTTTTAATTCTTACAAGGTATTACATATGGGAGATGATTAAGGTTATATGGAAATTTTTTAAATAATTTTTGGTAAATTTAACTCGGATTGAATTTTAAACTCAATAACTCTTGTCTTGAAAATCACTTTGATACAATTTCGATATAATTGATTCAATTGAATAATTGATTATATGGGAGTTTTTTTTACTAAGTGTAGCATGGTTAGATTACTTTTATCATTTTGATACAATTTCGATATAATTGATTTAATTGAACAATTGATTATATGAGAGTTTTTTTTACTGAGTGTCGCATGCTTAAATTACTTTTATAGGAGTATGTAATTATTAGTGATTAATGTTAAAGAGAAAAGTAAAATTTATTGTGAGACACTTAGTATATCACACATCTAATAAAGAGGAGAGGATTTAAACTCCTTGCCACCAAGTTAGCCTCTTGCAGATGGCTATATGGGAGTTGATTAATGGAGGTTAAAGAATATAATATGAATGAAGGTTACCCCTTAATGTTATTTGGCCAAAAAAAAAAAAAATTGAAGCTTGTTAATTTGTAAGCTTTCCATTAATATAAATGATAGTTCATGAAGATTACCCCAAACACCCTCGCCTTTCTTTTTTTTTTTTTTTTTTTTTTCAAAAAAAAAAAATAGCCTCATTTTCTCGCGAACCAAACACACTCAGAATCTAACCGTCATTGCCCCCAATTCTGGTTTTGGCGCCGAAATTCTCCATATATAAACCCATAGATTCCCAAGAAACTTCCAAAACTCGCCTCTCCATTCTCACTAACAATGCTTCTTCTTTAACTCTAAATCAACCACTCAAAAACTCCCAAATTATCTATAATGGAAGAATCTCAATCTTCCAAGAAACCACCCCAAATCCTAGATTCTCTCCACCTTTACCACACCTCTCTCGCTTCCCTTTCCATCCCAATCCCTCACGACCACCACCACCACCTCTCCTCCTTCCCTCTCCCGTCCTCTCTCCCTCCGTCAAAACTCATCCCCAAAACTCGCTTCCTCGTCGACGCATTTCGCTTCGCCACCAGCTCCTCCGTCACCTACTTCCTCTCCCATTTTCATTCCGATCACTACACCGGCCTTTCCCGCAATTGGTGCCAAGGTCTCATTTTCTGTTCCCTTACCACTGCTAATCTCCTCACCCAAGTTCTCAAGATTCCCAAGGAATTCGTCTTTCCGTTGCCTTTGCGCGATCCTGTGATTATTGATGGGATTGAAGTTACACTAATTGATGCCAATCACTGCCCTGGGGCGATCCAGTTCTTGTTTAAGGTTCCTGGTAAGAATCAAACCAGCACTGAAATGTATATTCATACTGGTGATTTTAGATTTTGTGGTTCGATGAAAGAGGATTGTTTATTGAGTCAGTTTGTTGGTTGTAATACTGTGTTTTTAGATGCTACTTATTGTAATCCTAAATTCCTTTTTCCCTCTCAAGAGGAGTCCGTTGATTATATAGCTAGTGTGATAGAGAGAATAGGAGGGGAGTTTGTGGGTCAAGAAAGGAGTGTGTTGTTTCTTGTTGCAACTTATGTGGTAGGGAAGGAGAAGATTTTGCTTGAGATTGCAGGTAGATGTAAAAGAAAGGTGCATGTGGATGGGAGGAAAATGGAGGTTTTGCGGGTTTTGGGATATGGGGAGAGTGGGGTGTTTACAGAGGATGAGAGTGAGAGTGATGTTCATGTTGTTGGGTGGAATGTGTTGGGGGAGACATGGCCTTATTTTAGGCCAAATTTTGTTAAAATGAAGGAGATTATGGTGGAAAGAGGGTATTCTAAGGTTGTGGGATTTGTGCCAACTGGTTGGACTTATGAAGTGAAACGTAACAAGTTCTCAGTGAAGTCAAAAGATTCATTTGAGATCCATCTTGTGCCATATAGCGAGCATTCAAATTATGATGAGCTTAGGGAGTTTGTGAAGTTCTTGAAACCAAAGCGCGTAATTCCTGTTGGTGTGAATATTGAAAAACTTGACAGTAAGGAAGCTATTAAAATGCAGAAGCATTTTGCTGGTTTACTTGATGAAATGGCTAACAAGAAAGAGTTTTTGATGGGTTTTCATCGTGGGTCCTTGGAGAGTGATGAAAAAGTTGGAATGGAAGATGTTTCTGGCTCAAATGAGGGCCTCGGTCACGAGAAAGAGGTGAGGTCAAGTGTAGTCAATGCCCCTGAAGATAAGGAGCCAGGTATCATTTTGAATTCTTCATCTACCCTGCAAGAACCTGGCTCACAAAATTTAACCATACTACATGGCAATGAAACAGAGAAAATCATACAAGAACTTGGTGACTGTTTGCCCGAATGGGTTACTCGAGACCAAATGTTACATTTGATTAACAGCTCAGCAAGGAATCTTGTCGATGCAGTTTCTAATTTTTATGAGCATGAAACAGAATTTCATCAGCAAGTCTTTGCTCAAACTACATCTATCTCTTCATCTCAGACTGGTGCACTAAATGAACCTGAAACACTTTCAAAAGCAGTTTCTATCAAGAGTAGTCAAGAGAGTTTGGGTTCTCCATTAAGTCAAAACTATAAGTCATCAAACACAAAGCCTTCAATCAAGAGTGGCATAACTCATGGAAAAAGGAAGAATGTGGACAGTAAGCGTAGAAAGAAAGTAAAAACTAATTCAAAACTGGAACCTGGAGGGCCAAAGCAGTCTACTATTACAAGGTTCTTCAATAAACTTGTGCCTGAAGTTTCTCAAGGTAGTGTGGTTAGGCTTATACCTAAGCAATGTCTGGTAGATGAAAATTCATTGCTGAATGATGATGCAAAATCATACAAAGAGAAGATAGATCAGTTTATTCAGATAATTGATGGTAACGAATCATCAAGAAGCTATGCTGCCACCATCCTGGAGAGGACCAAAGGAAACCTTACTAAGGCATTAGATATGCATTATGGTAATCCAGAGGGTAGTTTTGGAAAGATTGTAGGGGGATTGGTAGCATCAGGCGATTCAGTGCAGCCCCAGTGCCATTCTAATGAGTGCTCTTCTGCCCAGGACAGAACTGTATCAGAGGAGAAAGAACATATTGATCTGTCTCTGAAGAGATCATTGACAGAAAATGTTGCTCCAGCTCTTGTTGCACTGCCTCTGGAAAAGTACAGTCCTATACAGCATGGTCTGTCTCTTCATTTTCAAATTGATTAACTTACTTGCATTCTTATACAGTGTTAAGCTCTGAAGTTAAACACTGAGATGCATACACAGCATGCTGGAAGACTGGAGAGCCTGCTCCATATATCCATATTGCAAGAACATTTGACCTGGTTGAGGCTGAAAAGGGAAAGATCAAAGCTACTAAAATGTTGTGCAATATGTTTAGAAGGTTTCCTGCTGAGCATTGCCCCCCTTTATATCATCTTTTTCCAAGTTACTTTTCTTCTTATATATGAAATACAAAATTGAAATATAGTACTAATTAGCTGATGGAGATACATTGTTTGTAATATTTTGCATCTATGCAGTTTGCTAGCGTTGTCTCCTGAGGATGTACTACCTGCTGTGTATCTGTGCACAAATAAAATTGCTGCTGACCATGAAAATATAGTTAATGCCCTTCTTTCTCGAATTTAATTTTTTTTATTATTATTATTATTGTGTGGCTGTGCGAACATTATTTTGTAATTTCTAGCCCTCAAAATTTTGTTATGAAAATTTTAACATGCCACTTGCAATTATTCTCAATTAACTTTTGAGGCATATTATTTCGGGCATTTGTTATTTTGCTATACATTTTATTGGTATGCAATTAAGTTTACTTGACTGGAATTGGAACATCTCTTAAAAAACTGCAGTTTTGACATGTTTTCATATTCTTCAGGGTTGAGGATTTGTTTCTAGGGCGCAAGAAAGTAATGTATACTAATGCTGCCGTTACAATGCAGGAGCTGAACATTGGTGGAAGCTTGGTCACGTCAGCAATACAAGAGGCATGTGGGACAAACCGGTCCAAAATAAGGGATATGTACAACAGTTTGGGGGATCTTGGTAGGAATAAATGGGTGTTTTTCTAAATTTTCCTCTACTATGATATTTTTCTTTTTTCTGACAACTTTTTGGGGAAACTGCTAAAAAGTTCTCATTTATGGTTAAAAGGTGATGTTGCTCAAGTATGCCGACAAACACAGACATTACTTGCTCCTCCTCCTCACCTTCTCATTAAAGATGTATTTTCTGTGCTCCGGAAGATAAGGTATTAGTAGTCAAATTTGTTTTTTTTTCTTGGCAGAATTATAAATTTAATAGAAATATCATTGATGTGACTTGATAATAATTGTTTTCTAAGTGTGAAGAATCTTTGACATAATCATACTCGTATAAGATGAGCTTAGTAACCCAGATTTATGCAGCAAGAATTCAGGCTGAATTTCTAACAGTTTCTTACAATTGTTAAAAAGGTTTTCTTTGCTGTTAGATGTTGAAGTGGCCATTTAAATTTCAAATGTATTTGGGATTTACATAGTTAAGTGTCATTTCCTTTTCTCTTTTCTTTTCCCTCCATTTTGCTTCTACTCTAATGCAGTGCAGATCATAGAATATCTTATGGCTTTAACAATTCAAATGGTGCAACTGTGCAAAGGCCTGCAAAACTTGACGTGCAATCTTGTTGTGCTCGATTGCCTCCCAAATAATTTCACATTCTGAATCATGCTGGGAATTGCTGAGAAATGGATATTTTATAATAGTCTTCTGGAAGGATTCAGTTATATTAATGGGCCTAAAACTAGATAGTGACTTGAGTAGTTGCTTCTTAGGAAATTATGCTAGAATTCTCTCTAATACCTTTTATTATTTCTGGAAATGTATAAACATTATTGTTGGCTATTAATATTTAACCTAGGCCTAATTTTACAGGCAAAATTATGGTCAATTCAGGCATTTCTTTAACCTCATTCTCATTTTTGTCATATAATATTCATCAGTGTACAGAGAGGTACTGGAAGCACTGTTCAAAAGAAGAACCTCATTGTAAATCTTATGCGATCTTGTAGGGAGAAGGAGATGAAGTTTATTGTTAGAACTTTGGTAAGATTGTTTGCAGAATTTTTCAGTTTTATTACTGTATAGAGTATTTACATAATTTTATATGTTCGGAAACAGTGTTAATGATCTTTTCAGCTCCTATTGAGTAATATAAGGGGAAATATTTTTTTGGAATTTCCTAATTGTTTGTTTCAACTAGTTAGATTAACCTTATCGCAATTTGGAAAAGCATAGGGAGACATGAAGATTCTCACTTGACTCTAGTAATCTTTTTCACATGCATGGTAACTTGAGAAAATGCACTTGCCATTAGCCATCTTATTTTAATAAATTAGTTCTTCCTGGTGGATGCATTATGTGGAGAAAGGAATGTAAAAGAATCATTAATTTTCTTGTGCTTTATATTTTTCTTATTCACTTTGGACTCTGTTATTCTTTTGGATTTATATCATAAAAGGGTTTGATTGACTGTCTGTGTAGGCATCAAAGAATTGACAACTCAATTTTCTCTGGCCTTCTTTTGGTTTCTTGAAATGAAAATGTCTGACCTTTTAGTTATAGATGGTTGACTGCCATCCCAAATCTTCTGATTGAGTCAGCAATAAGTCTAGGAAAAATAAATCAAAGAGAAAAAAGTTTGGAGATATTCTCTAAGTTCAATGCGGATGGTTATTCCAGACCTTTTCAGTAAATTTTGAGTAATAGTTTCATGTTTATGTGGTTCCCTTACCTCCCAATTTGGTTTTTAAAATTTTTTTAACTTAAATATTAGGGGAACTTATGTAATTTCTGTATTAGATGTGCTGCTGTAGTAGCCCATAAGTTGTATCCTTAATTCATTCATGTTGGTATAATTTATTCGTCTATCATGAGTCTGTTTTCCTAGTAAATAAATAAAGTTTGTATTTCCTATTTTTTTCATTAAAATCCAATTGAAATTATGAGTAGTTGAACTACACAGAGAAAGGCATGCAAACTTTAATAAGAAGATAATGATGATGATGATAAAAATTCAAATATGGGTCTTTAAAGTCCTATTCCCATTGGCATTAAGTGATTAGGAGTAACCATGCCTATAACAAACTGAGTGGGAAGCCAAGAAATGAACTAATTTTAGTCGATCCAAGAAACTGTAGTTTGTTTTCATTTCCTAGGTTGATTGCATACATTTTGTGTTTTATTTTATGCAATTTATGATTGTCCTACCATCAAATTCGTTGATGTCCTCTCATAAAATCCTTCAAGATATCATATTTCAAACCAATATTAAACCAGAAACCCTAATTAACATTTGCACCAAATAAATTCTTAATAACACAATCTTTCTATTCAAGGCTTTTCAACTTGTCCTATGTAACCATTTTGAGATGATGTGAAAAGTAGGTCTTGGGATGATCTTCAAAATTCTACTTTGTTATAGAAGTGGTATTTTCTGTCTAACTTAATTTCTGAATAGGTAAAGAATTTACGGATTGGAGCAATGCTCAAAACTGTTCTACCTGCATTGGCCCAAGCTGTTGCTCTGAATTCCTTGGTTAATGTTTCTGATGAACAAAAAGCTGAAAACGTGAAGGAGAAACTTCAGGTTTAGTTTCTATTCCTAGCAAACCATGGAGCTCTCTGATCCTGTTGGTTTTGCATCAATTGATAGTGATCTAATATGTTTTCATTTGTATGGATGAAGTTGAAGTATTTTGATAGTGATGGAAAATTGATTCTTTTCCATTTATGTGAAAGTATCAACCTGTGTGCTTTTCCATTTATGTGAAAATTTAAATCTGTGTGCATTATTATTATTTACTTCTTTTTCCAAAGTTTTCTGTCTACTTATTTTGCTAATCCAGTCTTCCTGTTACTCTTTAGTACCTTTCTACAGCAGCTGTTGAAGCTTATAATATACTTCCAAATGTGGTAAGTTGAATGTATTTGACCCTTTTTTTGCCTTGTTTTCTGGTTGCTTCAGAGATTTATCTCTGCTTTGTCATGTTCTAACAGGATTTGATCGTTCATTTACTCATGAGTAGAGGCATTGAATTTTCTTCATCTGCTTTATCAATGGTGCCAGGAGTACCTATTAAACCTATGCTTGCAAAGTATAGATTCTGCGATCACTTATACCTTGTTATTATGCATAGTACATGTTAAATCTAATGATATCTTGGTTACTTGTATGTATTTCCCGTGGCAGAATTACAAATGGAGTTTCTCAAGCACTGGAACTCTTTCAAGATAAAGCTTTTACATGTGAATGCAAGTATGCCCTTCTTTCATCTAGCTGCGTCCATCTTTAAAATGCTTTTCATGTCTTGTTCTTGAAGTCTCAGTGGGTTATTTGGTATGATTTTCTGATAGCACTGATACTACTTTGATTTTTAACATGTACATGCTCCTCTCAAATTCTTACTGTAGTGCTGGTTAATTTTATATGATTTTTTTTTTCACTTTCCTGTTTGTGAACACTAGTTATCAGATTGTTTATTCCCTAAAACACAAATGCAGCATACAAAGTACGAACATGGAAATTAATATATTTAGGTACAAGTTTCTTCCACTGTAAAATGCATGCCCATTAGCATTTTAGTTTTATATTCTTATGTTGTAGCAATGAGACAGCTGATTCATGTCCAGGAGCATGTATAAATTTTGAAAATTAAATCAATTAGAAACATTTGTAATTATTACACAAGAAGTGATTAATAACACCACCTTAGATAGTTATCAATATCATCTCTATGCTATATACTTTTATTCATTGAATGTGGTTGAGATTTTTTCACAAGAGATATTAGGTAGATTGTTGTTCTTTTCATCAATTGGATTGTTTATATATGCATTTTCTGACTTCCTTTTTTTCTTTTTTTGCTGCCTTACTCTTGCATTCCTCATTTGAGATGGTTTCTGCGTATAATTTTAGATATGATGGTCAGCGTGCCCAAATTCACAAATTATCAAATGGCACTGTTCGTGTCTTTTCACGAAATGGGGAGGAAACAACATCAAGATTTCCAGATTTGGTCAATATAATTGAGGAATCCTGCAAACCTGCTGCTGTGACTTTCATACTGGATGCAGAGGTTAGATTTTCTTCTGGCAGTAGGTTTTCCTTTTCTGAAGATTTAATCTGTTAGTTTTAGGATGCTTCAGTCTGCAATGGATGGTAAATTATTGTCCATGAATTGGACAAGATTCTGTTATCTATGTTTGTGGCACCTTTTGGTTTCAGGTAGTTGCAGTTGATAGAAAAAATGGCTGCAAGCTTATGTCCTTCCAAGAACTATCATCAAGGGAGAGAGGGAGCAAAAATTCCTTGATCACAGTGAATAATATAAAGGTTTGATATGTTGTCAGTGTAATGTGGTCTGCTACATATAAATGCATGAAAAAATAATCATTGAGGTTAGATGTATCCTGAATATGTGGTTAGAGCATCTGTGCATGGGAGCAAATCTAATGTTCTCTTTAAATAGTACTCAGGGCAAATGTAAGTCTGCTTGCAAGTTTTATGATGAAATAGTGCATATTGTTCCAGCATAGATGCTGAAATGGGACTAAAGACAGTGAAGGCATTCTGGAAATTAGACATTGATGCTTATGCAGCATCATGTTATTCATGCCCCAGTGGTTTGGGCATGTATGTTTATCTTTAGCAGAGTTTGTGTTCATGTTTAACAGGTTTGGAGAATAGGACAGGTTGGCTTCTCCTGATGAGCTTACTCTCAGGAAAGGTTGGTGTGGAATTGCAGTGTAACAAATCAAATTCAAAACAGCTTGATTTCTCTCCTCCCATAAAAATTAATAAATAAATAGAAGTATTGGGATTAGAATGAATGCAGAAAGTTTACTAGGGTTGAATTTTTATAGGAGATTATTATTCTCTGCTGGAAAAGGAGTAATATATGTTCTTGTTTTGGATTAACCTGGCCCAAGATCCGAAGTTCAAAGGATGGATGTGCCAGTTATTCTAATCACAGTCAAACCTAATGTAAGACATTTGTTGGATCTTTGTTTAACTTAGATTTGGGGAATTTTGCAACAACCATGAGTAGAATTTTCGGGGAACATGTGAATGAATTAATTCAGACAATTAAAGAGACATTAGTCCCTGTAAGTTAAATGGGGTCATAAATTGTGGAAAACAAATAGAAGATACGAATGTTATGTGATCTTTCTACAGCAAACTTGTGCTTCTAAAAGAGAGATTATAAATCACATTTACTCATATTATCTGGGCACGTGAAAAACAACCTTCTAGTTAGACTTTACAGATCAATTTATAGTTATTTGAATTTTGCGTAAGTTCATCTTTTTTTTCTTCTCCATCTTTTCTCCATCAATGGATGGGTGAACATTGGAAGATTGTAATGCAGTACTTGGGGAAAGCCTGACAAATCAACTTAGGTTTGTTTCCTTGAAGAAATGCTAGACCTAATAATTAGGTTTTGTCTTTACAATTGTTGATTATTTCATTTGATATAATAGGGCTATTGCCTTTATGATTTATTGAAGTGATATAATGTCAATTACCTTTTCCTTTGATGGTAGTTATTCTGATTTTTTGGCTTCTCTCTCGTGTTTCCACTATGTGCAGGTCGAGATTTGTGTGTTTGTCTTTGATATCATGTTTGCTAATGGAGAACAGTAATTACCTTGAACCTTCTCTTGGAATTGTTTTGAGTCTTATCTGACATATATATGCAAGGACAAATGACAGACAGTAAGTGTCATTTTGAGAATACAAGCTGACTATTTAAACTCTCACATGGTTGGCTTTGAGATTACTTGCTCAGCTGTATTGACCTACCCAAGGGTCAGATTACTTTTTCTGCTGGTTGTGCTATATATCTGTATGTACATACATGTATATAGCTTGGGCTGTACACAAATAGTAAATTTTAACACAGTTGTAATTTTTATTAACAAGAGTCAGCTGATAGTCTAAAAGTTAACACTTATTATTAATTCTGCATTAGCAAATCACTCTATATAACATTGAAGCATTATGGTTCTATATTTTTAGATCTTCAGTCAGTAGTGTTTTTTTATAAATTTTTAGTACCCAACTATTGCAATTTTTTTTTTTTAAAAAAAAAAGTTGCTGCTTATGCATATGATGCTCATTATGCAGGCTGCTGGAGCTTCCTCTTCGCCAAAGACGGAAATGTACTCGTTTTCTTGCCAGTGATAATGAATTTATGTTTAGTTTTATAATAACTCCTCTTTCCTTTTGGTGTTGCGGGTTTCAAATCTTGCCTTTTTTTGTTTTAATGTTTTGCTTCTGTAATACTACAGACCTAAAGGATTTGTTTTGTGATGAGAGGATGGGCTATTTTGAATATGCAAAAGAAATGACGGTAACTGCTCTAAGTTTATTGGTTTAGATAATTCATCTTCTCTTTATTTGTTTATGTTAATTTTTGTTTTGTAGGTTGAAGCATGTGATGCTTGTTTGACCAATGAGGCAACAACTACCAAGATAAAATCTTTCCTTAAAGATGCATTGGACTCCTCCTGTGAAGGGATCATGGTGAAATCTTTGGATGCTCATGCTGAATATTCTCCATCAAAACGCACTTACACATGGCTAAAGGTTTTTCACATGACAGTATTGGTTTTATTTTACCGCGTAAGGAAGAAAATGAAGATAATCAATTATGGATTAAGATTGTCTCCTTTGCAGGTTAAGCGAGACTACGTAGATGGATTGAATGATTCTCTTGATTTAGTCCCTATCGGTGCTTGGCATGGGAATGGAAGAAAAGCAGGATGGTAATAACTGCTCATTTTCCTCGTTTTGCTTTGTCTGGGGTTAACAGAAGTTGCTATGTCTTCTAGTTGCTTGTACTTTTTCTCTCCTTTTTCCCCTTGTAATATAATGGAACAAGATCTCACTTAAGATTAGTAAATGAGCTGCTGTAACATATTATGGCATTTCAAAATCATTAAAAGGATTAGCCAATGAGGCTGACATTGGAAAATTGAGTCTAAGCAAGTGCACATTTCTCTTTATGGGGCTTATGCCAGCATTATGATATCCACAAAAGAATAATCAGAACTAAGAAATACAGTGGCATTTTGATTTAATATGCTCGCTAACTGCTTTGTATGAATCCATGATATGTCAGAGCAGTATTGCTATCCATGTTTTGATTTGACTTTTTATTATGTTTGCAGGTATAGTCCATTTCTCATGGCATGTTACAACCCTGATACTGAGGAATTCCAATGTATATGCCGTGTCATGTCTGGGTTCTCAGATGCATTTTACATTGAGGTAACTGGATTTGATAGTTCTCATAGTAATTTAGGAAGTGCATGCAATAGCTGTGAAGTCTATGCCATGTCATGTTTGGATTCTCAGATGCTTTTATACTAAGGCAACTAGATTTGATAGTTCTCATGGTACTTTTGTAAGTGCTTTCCTATATATTTCGATATTCTTGCAAATTTAAACCAAATTTTCTATTGTTTTTTATTTCTTATTAAAAGGAGATAATTAGTCTTTTAGCATTATCAAAATGCCTTTTGATCCTAAATAGAGTGATTCATGGTTTCTTTTAAGAGCTTAAACCACACAGTTTGGGCTTTTTAAACTTGTGAATCGCTAAATGCCATAAAAATTCTCTCTGCAAATATTTCTTGATGAATTAGGTGCCCATTAGCAGCATATTTAATATGTCATTAGTTGCAAAATGAGCATGTTGCTTTTGTTATATGACTGATAATTCTATGGGATTGAGAGTACATCCCTCCTCTCAGGGAGGCAATCCCCTGGACGTTTTGTTACAATGAGCCTTCAACTTCAAACATGGTAAATATGGTGAGTTAGCTTGACCTATTGCAACTTTATGACTGCAAAGGCCACGGACTGGTAGTTTGGTTTTGGTGCCTTTTGAGACCTGCCTTCCTGTTTATTGTATATCCTGCTTGTGGAATCCTCCATCATTGTAATAACTGGGTTTCAAAATTGAGTTGCAGATGAAAGAATTCTTTTCTGGAGATAGGGTCTTGTTGAAAAAGCCACCCTACTATCTAACTAGAGAGGAGCCGGATTTGTGGTTTCCTCCTGAACTTGTTTGGCAAATACGTGGTGCAGACTTGACACTTTCACCGGTTCACCAGGCTGCTGTAGGTCTAGTTCATCCATCCCGTGGCATCTCAATGAGATTTCCAAGATATATTCGCTCTGTGCCAGATAGAAATGCAGAAGATTGTAGCACAGCTGCAGATATTGCAGAAATGTATGATTCTCAACCTCGGAAGGTGGAGGTAAAAGATGCAAATTAACTGGACCTTTTTTTTTTCGAGGAAAATTGACTCAACTTTTAGGGATTGTGTAAATAATCCATTTTTGTAGTTTTCAGTTTTCAAGTGTGAAAAAAGGGTGATGCATTTTCACATTTGTTAATGTAGAGGATGCTGGATTGGCTAATCAGCCTTAAGCTGCTGCTTGTAGTTTTTAATGATACAAGCCAGAGCCATGGCCTTTCATGTGAAACCTCAAGGAAGTAGTTTATACAATTTCAAATTAAGTAAAAATCATATCATTTCACAAAAATTTAATTTATTGTCAATTACATAAATATACTATGGGTGGATTTGTGATTACTGTTAGGGGTTAAAAAAATAGGTTTATAATTTTTTTGATTTAATTGAATTATTTCACATTAGTATTTCTAATTTCTAAAAGGAGCTATAAGATGGCATGAAAGTTATGAATACAATTATACTTGCTGAACAAGGTTATCAATAGTTTCAGCCATTGCCCATTGAAATGAATTCCTCTGTTAAAAAAGAAAGAAAAAAAAAAAAAAAGGTTCAGCCATTGACACATGAATGACTAGTCTTCATCACTTTGGTAGTTCTGGCACAGTGATTGCTATCCAGAACCTGTATATCTCTTCTGCCTTCATCTCATTCATTTTCTTCCTGATTTGCTAAATTCTTGAAACCAGAAACCAAATTTGGTTTTGCACTAACACTAACCCTAATCCCTGAAGATCTTGAAACAACTTTAACATTACTAAAATCAACTCTCATCAATTCATCTGTTGGATTCCCATTAAACCCTTCTCCAAAACCCATTCTCCTTTTCAACAACATTTCATAATCATCATCATCAAAATCTTCATCACATTCTTTGAATAAAATTTTGTTTTCTGATAAAATCAATTGATTTTGCATATTCTTCATCTTCTTATTCCAACTTCTCTTTCTTTCCCTGTAATTCCCTAAACATTTCATCAAAAATTGACAGTTTCATGAATAGACTTCAAAGATTGAAGTTCACCCAGTGTATTAACCATCTCCATTGAATCTTGAGAAATTATTAGGTAGAATAAGAGCATGCTACTCCTACCCACTGAAAAGTGAAAAGTGTAAGTCACATGGTTTTGTGGATCGGTTTTCATAACAATTTCAGATAAACAATTACTGCATTTAAAGTAAAATCTAATAATTTTGATACCCAGATAAGTCTCAATAGAAGCAATTTCTTTGCGAGAATTGAATTTCTAGCCTTCACCCATACAATTACTGCAAGTTTTGCATTGAATTATCATAGGAAGCATCATCGTAACCTTCAATTGCTGATTGTATAATCTTTTTCTTCTTCTGGGAATTTTTGATGGATCAAAATCTGGTGGGTAATACTTGTTGTTTATCACTTTTCTTTCTCCCATAGTTCTTCAATGGCGAACTACGAAAGAGTCTTCAATGAAATGTTGTTTTTTATTTTAAATTTCTGTATGATGAAAAAGAATCACTTCATACATCAAAAGGTCAAATTAGTCCTTGAACTTAACACATAGGGATAAATCAAGACAAAATCACCTTTTTTGTCATCAAAATGCTCATACTTGGCAATTTTTATCAAATTAGTCCTTGGTCAAACTTTAGGTAATGCGTGTGCTATAAAATCAGATGAAATAACGTTAATTTCATAAGTCCTGTTTGGTATAAATTTTCATAAAAGTATTTCTAATTTTTTTTTTCAATTTTAAAAAATATTTTTAAAAAAACAGGATGCTTTTTAAAAAAGCAGGATTAAAAAAAAATAATTTCAAAAAAAAATTGATCAATTAAATAAAAAATTCAAAAAGTATTTTTTTAGTCTACAGGCTAATAATAGTAATCAATTAAATTTAAATTTTAGGGGTATGAGCGAAAATTATTTTTCGATTTTGTGTAATGATTGAATATTTTAATGAAATGATGATATTTTGTTGATCATTATACACATCTTTATTTAGTATTAAAAATTAAATTCTATGGACAAAGCAAAAATTAAACAATCAAATAAATATAAGAATTGCAAAATCCAAAATATCTTTCATTAATATCTATAAATAACATTCAAACAGGGGCGAATTAGAAAATCTAACAAGGGCCAATAAAAAATTAAAACATAACTTATAATCACATAAATTAGTATCGTGCTATATTTAATTTTCATCAATCATTAATATATTAATTAATCACATAATAGTTTTTAGAGACTAAATAGCACTTTTTGAATTTTTTTTATTTAATTGATTTTTTTTTAATTTTTTTGAAATTGTTTTTTTTAATCCTATTTTTTGGAAAAACATATATTCACCTATTTTTTCAAAACTGATTTTTTTTTTTAAAAAAAAAGCACTTTTCCGAAAAGTTATATCAAACGAGACTTATGAAATTAACGTTATTTCGTCTGATTTTATAGCACATGCATTGCCCAAAATTTGACTAAGGACTAATTTGATAAAAATTGTCAAGTATGAGGATTTTGATGACAAAAAATGTGATTTTGTCCTGATTTGTTCCCAAGTGCCAAGTTCGAGAACTAATTTGACTCTTTTACCTATCAAAATATTCAAAAGTTAGGAGGGACTATGGCCCCCTAACTCCATCATTGCTCACATGATTGTGGAAGGAGGTAGAGGTGTGAAAATGGTCGATTTGGTTCAAAATCGAACCAAACTTATATTTTATCTAAATCAAATCGAAACCGAACTTTATTTAAAATCAAATCGAATTGAAAAAGTTTGGTTCAGTTAATTAGTTTGGACTTTTTTTTTCTTTTTATTATATATATATATATATTTCGGTCAGTTCGGTTCAAATTAAAATTTTTTTGATAAAAATCGAACCGAACCAATTAATTTTTCAATTTCAGTTCGATTTTGCTCCCTAAAAAGGGTACACTATTTTCATGTACAATGGGTGCATTGATAATCTCTCAATAAAATCTATAAATATAATAGTTTATTCATTTTAAAATTAAATAAAATGAATTTTATATTTTATTTTATTTTTTCACTTATTTGATGGGTAAAAATAAATAAATTGAGAAATTTAATAATAAGTCCAATTTCCAAATAAAAGTTGGAGTGTGAGTGAATAGTATAAATTTCAATGATAATTTACCTATAAGCTATAATTAACCAATTTAATTATTTTTTCCTTTTTATATTACAGAATTAGCTGATGCAACATTTACAATTTGGGCGCCAAGCAACGGTTACTTGTGTCTCCTCCCTCTGCTAACAAGAAATGTCAAAGAGTCATTTCTTCAAACACTTATCGTACGCTGTTTCTCGGAGCCTCATTAACGGTTCATTACCTCTCTCTAAATTCAAAACCAAACCCAAATGTCGATTTCAATCAAAACCCAATTGTTGGTTTTTTTCAAAGATAATTAATCCTTCTGTTCGTTCTTGCACTTCACTCGCTGCTTCCAATGATAATAATGCTTCATCTACTCATTTCTCTGCTTATCTTTCTGTTCGCATTCGCTGTCCAAAACATGTCGCTGTGAGTTTTTATTTTTATTTTTTTACAAAATGTTGCCTTCTATTTCAAAAGATTTCGCATTCTATTTGATATGTGGTTCTGCTTTCATCTTATCAGGATATGCTTTCAGAAGCTCTTTTATGCTTTGGTGCAAATTCTATCATCATAGATGAACAAGATGACTGTGACAGGTCTAATGAGGTGCCCTCTATTATCTTATTATTATTATTTGGATTTGGAGTGCAATGCTTTATTTTCATTCTCTGAATATATAATTGCATACGTGGGTAAGCTAATATTTTCTAATCCTGTAACATTGATGTAATGGCTATTGGCTTCACTAGCCAAAAAGTTTAAGGTAGAGTGGAATATAAGCAGCCCATATGTTAAAGTTTGTCTCACAAATGACTTTTTTTTTTGTGTGTATGTAGGTTTGCATTGATTCCATATTTCCTGAATGCCAAGATGTGGATGCATGCCTTTCAAAAGCTGCTGATTCCATAGGCTTGAAAGAGATACTAACATATGAAGTTAAAACTGGGGAGCAATATGACTGGATTCAGAAGACTCAGGTTTATTTTTCTTTTCTTTCCTCTCATGCAGTTGTAAATTGATCTATGAATCAATTATTTATACTTTTCAATTAATCATGCTGCTTCTTCTGTCTTATGGTTAATGGTTATAGTGAAAACTATAAATTTTCTTTTTGTTAACTCTTTTTTTTCAGTTAAAATGGGTAGTTTTCTTCTTGATTTATTTTGCCTTTATTTCTGTGCAATTGATTGGCAGTCCAAATTTAGTCTTGAAAAGAAGTATATGGCACTTTTCCTATGCAAACTACGGCCCACTTCTTTTTCTGGCTAGTTTTTTTCCAGTTTTTCCATGTCACAGCCGAGAGAGAGAGAAAACTATATAAAAATTTATTATGTGATCCATTACCTGCATAGATTCTGAGGCCTTTGTAGTCCCTGCCTTAGGCTAGAACAATAGCTCCACTTGTAACCAAGATTCTTCTGTTGCTAGTGGTGTGGGTAAGAAAAAGGCGATGAACAG
This sequence comes from Vernicia montana, assembly GCA_949750685.1. Lineage (NCBI taxonomy): Eukaryota > Viridiplantae > Streptophyta > Magnoliopsida > Malpighiales > Euphorbiaceae > Vernicia > Vernicia montana. The sequence continues at coordinate 1,597 of CATKHJ010016355.1, read as the reverse complement.
CATTAATCTCTTTACCAAAAGATACAGGATACCCTGCAGAAATCATTCTTGATGGAAGAAGTCTGTCGTCTAATGTCCTCACATTAGCTTCATTAAGGTTGTAAAATAAATGAACTTTAACTGAACTCACCGTTCTTGCTTCATCACAACCTGCAACTATAGAGAGAAACAAACCTATTGTTCTCAGTTGTTGTTATGCTTTATAAAAAGGTAATTATTAAGGTAATTATTTTTGGGCAACGGAAGATCTTACAAGGGAAGTCGGTATTTCTATCCAAGGACTTATAAATTAGTCTTTTAGCTGCAGGTCCATGGTAATAAATCTTTATTTGGGTGCATGAACATCCTGCATCTACATTATAAGATAACTTACCTTTATGGACTGTCCCCTAACAATAAAGAGCATAAATTACAAGTAATTATTGATCACTTTGATTTATCAGAAATTTATAGATGAATGCATGTATTTTTGTAACATTACCTATGTCATTAATCTCATTGTCTCTGGCAGGTTAATTATAATGAGCTATGCTGATCCTAATTATTTTGTTATATTTCAGTGGATGCTCTTTATTTGGGTGTATGAACATCCTGCATCTACATTATAAGATAACTTACCTTTATGGACTGTCCCCTGACAACAAAGAGCATAAATTACAAGTAACTATTAATCACTCTGATTTATCAGAAATTTATTGATGAATGCATCTATTTTTGTAACATTACTTATGTCATTAATCTCATTGTCTCTGGCAGGTTAATTATAATGAGCTATGCTGATCCTAATTATTTTGTTATATCTCAGTGGATTATATTTACATTCATCTTGTATCTGCTGCAGGAATCATTTCATCCAGTTGAAGTTACCAAAGGACTTTGGGTTGTGCCTGAGTGGACACCTCCCCCAGTATGATTATCTAAAATTTTTCCTTCAAATATTTTAATGGAATCATTAGTCACAATATATAGGCATAGCTTTCATTGTTGCCTCAATTAATGAAACCTAATAAGCTTTGTATGTGTGTGTTTGTGAACACACCTCTTTGACTGCTCCTCAAGCGGTGAGCATTGAGTTGCATGTTACTAAAAAGTTGAGTGTTAGGAGACTCATCAAAGATCATACACGCACGACGACACATTAAAGTTCAAATTACCTCATGAATATCATCTTCCATTTCGATGCACACCATTTTTTATTGGTATACAAAGAACAATGTGTAGTTAAGGAATGAGTACACAGTTATATTAATTATTAAGGATCTGTTTGACATTGTTGTTTTAATTATTGTTAAGAAAAACACTATGCTTAAAATGTTGATTAGAAGCTACTAAAAATTAGGGGTGAGCAAAACCAAACCGAAATCAAAAAATTGAACTGACTAATTCAGTTCGGTTCGGTTTTTTGGGTGGTTCAGTTTTTAAAAAAGAAAACCGAATTAAATTTCAGTTCGGTTCAGTTTTTACAAAAAAAAATCGGTTTGAACTAAACCGACAGAAATTTTAATATATATATATATATATATATATATATATATATATATATATATATATATATATATATATATATATATATATATATAATTTTTAAAAAAATATA
>CATKHJ010016274.1:0-45447 GCA_949750685.1 Vernicia montana | reverse complement strand
ATGTTAAACCTCAATTGTTATCAAACATTTAAAAATTATTCTTTCATATTATAATATACGAAACTTGATAATTTTATTACTGAACCTAAATTCATATATTGTTTCTTATTTACTATAAGTACTCACTGAGCTTATCTCACATCCTAATAGTATTTCATTTCAGGTTCAGTAGCAGACCCAGCAAGTAGATCTCAAGTATCTATCTCCACTTGGGTTTACTTTGCTGAAAGTAAGGTTGTTTACAGTTTACTATCTGAGTCGAATCATTTAGAGCTCCATGGATTATATTAGTCTATTGTAATAAATGATTGAATTGAATTCTCTATATGTTTTAGAGGCTGTAATGTCATATGATTAAGTGAACATAGAAATTAAATGCGGTTAACATTAATAAATATTAGGAGGATGTATTGGTGTATATGAAGTTAAGTATATTAGAAGTGTATCTTTAATGCAGGTTGTGAACCTGAGGTAATGTTATAATTGCAGCCGTTATGCTGCCGAATTGAATTAATTGATTGCTAATGCTTATCGAAATAAAATGTATTAATTGTATTGTTAAATTGATTAAGTTAGTTCTACGGGTTGTTGGTACCTTTGTGGTCACCCATGCCCTAGGACCGTCACATCACCAAAGGTGGGATGTGACATTTGATTTATAAGATTAATACTTCGTAAGCTTTTTCATGTAAATAAATAATTATGTTCATAATTTATAAATTTTATAAGTTTCATATGATGATAAATTTATAAGTTCATGATTTATGATTTTATAAGTACTCATGATAAAAGGTTTTCATGTACATATTAAATGTATTTTACAAGTTGGTTATGTTATATTTTTGAAGCTTCCCATACTAATAATTTTTCAATTTTGTTTATCTACTCCATGATTTTTACAATTTTCTCATATATATTTTACAAGTTTCTCAAAACATCAAGATTTCATATTTATATTTCATGCATATTATACATGTTTTATCATGTTCATGATTTTACAAATTAAATCTTTATAAGTAACAGTATGGAGATAGTGGTACAGTCCCGCCTATTAGATATGGGGACACTGGTATAGTCCCACTCATAATGGCTCACTTGATAGGACCCAATTTGTCAAGGTTCCACCTAGGAGGGCCAAGTGTCCTAAGATGTAAGAACCTGACCAGTCTTGCGTTTCACGAAAATGCAAGTAAGACAAGTATTCATATTTATCTTGATCAAGTATCAAGTATCATTTTACAAGTTGATTTCTGTAACAAATACTACATGATCTTATATATTTATCTATGTTACTCATATTACTTGCAAGAAGATTTTCAAGTTATATATATACTTATGTTTGTGAATCTATTTATGTTTTGAATTTTATGATGTTGGCATATTTCAAGCAATATATTTTTTGTTGATCTCTGTACTAGGTATTATATGATATTAGAGATTCTATCTTACTATTGACCATGTTGTAAATATGTTTTCACAAGTTTTCAAATTATATGCAACTACTTATCTTTATGAAATTGTCTTTACTTTGGATTTTCATAATTTTAACCCAAGAAAAGCCTTTTTCATATATCATGTATATTATATATATTATGTATTCACGGGGCTTTTTCCCAAATCTCATCCCTCTCTACTCACCAGTATATGCAGGAAAATATAGAAACAATGAGTTTACTTTAAGGTGAGGAGGTCAAGGAATTAAGTTGCAATTAGATAGCAGTAGAGCTCTATGGGTATTAGAGAAGTATATAGAGTTGGCTTGTATACGTATATTAGCTTAAGTTGTAATGACAATGTAATTGGTGAATTAATTGAATGAAGTGAGGTTATGATTGTATTGGAAGTATTTGTTCTATATAGGTTGAGATCTTAGGCATGTTGTGTGATTGTTCTAGTGTAGTTACAACAATTATGTTGTCAGATTTATATGTGTTTGCTAGTGTTCATAGGTTCTAGGGGTGGTTGGTATCCTTATGGCTATCCATGCCTTATGACCGTCGCGACTCCAGAAGTTGGGTTGTGACACTTTCTGGACTTGATTCACTAGACTTAGATTTTAGCTTGTTTGGAAGGATTTTTGAGTTTTATTTCAAAAATATTTTCTAGATTCTTAAAATTTAGGAAATTTTGTGTTTAATTGAATGAAAATCTTAGTTTTAGGGGTTTTTAAAAAATTATATTTTGGTCTTTAAAAGTGAAAAAATTATATTTTGATCCCTAAAGCTGTGGAGCTAAGGCAGAAGGCTGCCAACCATGGAAAGGGGTGCATGGCGGGACAAAACAAGGGGCGTATACCCCTGCCATGCACCCCTTGCTCCTCTGTCAACATCCAAATTTAAAATGTTTTAAAATTCAAAATTTTTCTGATCCATATCCCTAATCCGAACAGATTGGGGATAGAGGGATCGGTTAGGGTCAGATTTCAAAGGTTTCAAATTTTTTTTTTTTAAAAAAAAAAGAATTTTGAAATGATTTTAACAAAAATTACAAAAGATTTTTTCAAAAAATATAAAAAGGAAAATTATTTCTATTTTAAGGGGGACTTCCATTTTTTTTTTTCAGAAAAAAAAGCTTCTGAACTCAAAAACCTATTGGTGCTTAGGAGCTTCTGAACTTGTAAAAGAAGAACAAGAACAATTAAACCTAATTCTAAACACCAACCCTTTAGTTCTAGGTAAATTAAGTATAAGAAAGTTACCAAAAGAGGTATGATTATGTTTTGTTTGTGATTCCTGAGGGTTGTACCCTTCAATCCTAGGGATCTTCATTGCCTTTAGGTCTTAATTGGCCTGATTAAGCCAAAGGGTAGGGAGATTGAGAGGAGTTTTGTGATGTTTTCTTTTATTCATTCTTGTTTTTATTTGTTTTTTGCAATTTTTAATTTTCATATTATCATGTTAATTCGTTTCTGTTTATTTAAATCATGCTAGGTTGTTAGATATATTCATTTTAGTGATTTTATGCCATGAATCGACTTCCTAAGAATGGTTAGAACATATTTCTAATCATTCACAGGAAAGGCCTCCTTTTATGTTCTTAAATACATTTGCCATTTTGATTATGTATTTGTATGTTTTTACTTTATTTTCTTATAGTTTCACATGCCAATCCATCATTCGTACATGAAATATATCTATTTGTATCATGAAAATGGCGGGAGCAGGCCAATTGAGGATTGAACCCCTCTGCTCATGGCCATGCGCCCATCATAGTGGCTTGTAAGGGGTGCACGACCCCCTTGTGCACCCCTTCTTTCTCATCTATTCAACCGTTCTTCATTTTTTTTTGGGGTGTTTTTAGCTTATGTGTGATGTGATCTAATCTTGTACGTTGAGTTTTTGTTTGTTTTAACATTTTCATGCATTCTATGTCATCTAAGAACCCCTAGAAGAATCAGAACCAAATAAAGATCTGTAAGAGGAGAAATCAGAAGAAGAACAGAAACCTGCCTGAAGGAGGATAGGCCCATGGAGGCCCTAGGGAGGGGCTCACGACCCCTTACGCGCCCTTGAGTTGAATTCTAGAAGAATTTTCCATTTTGTTTCTATTTAATTTTTCTTGTAATCATTCTGGGTTTTAGGGGGCTTTAGGGTAATTTTAGGCCTCTAGTCTAGGTATAGTAACATATTTAATTTTCATTCATTTAATTTCTTTCTTTTTGGGTATGTAATAATTAAATTCCCCTTCCCATTTAATTTAGAATTAATTAGATTTAGGATTTAAATGATTGATCACTAAGTATGCAACTTGGTAAATAAGGGTTTTATGCATGTAATTTAACCTTAAAATGAATTCTCCTCACTTAGAATTGCATGATTTAGGATCGAATAGTTGGTTAATTAATTAACTAAAAATTTGGCATGTTTAGGTTGATTGTGTTTTAGTATGCATGATTTAGATTTAATAGCCTTTTGATTTGTTCAATGCCTTACATGATGATTTGTTGAATTAACAATATAGAAACTCAAAGCATGTTTTATGATTAATTAAATTAGGAATCCCAATTGCATGTTTAGAAACTTACCAAAATGCAAATTGACATGATAAGTTGGTAAGATTGAACACTTCATAATTGATTAAGAATTGTTTGAAAGGCATGATGAAGTATTAAATAACGCAATTTATGTAATGTGGTGAAATGTTAATGTGATATAACTGTTGCATATAAGAAAAAGCCTAAAAAGCCTAAAGAAAGCCTGCATTAAATTGACCAAATAGTGGAAGCCAGCCTCATAGTTGGGCGGCCTAGGTGCCTAACACCTTCACAGGACCGTACCTAACTTCCTTACCCAGAATATCTGATTTGGGTGGTTAGGTAATAAGTTAGTGATCCTAGTCACATTTTTCCTAATTTTTAAAAAATAGGTAGTGACTCCATTCTCCATTTTGGGTTTTGGCCCATTGAGTCTTCCCCCAATGTTCTATTGGAAAGTAGTGCAGAGTTTCACCGGCTCGGGGCCAAAAATCTTGTCGTGATTGTGAGGTCTCGCCCCGAACGCCCCTCCCTTCGCTCGGAAAAATATTGCCTTAAGGAAAGGCGAGCATTTTTTTAAGGGAGTTAAGGTACGAGTTTCGGTGCTCACGATTAGAAGCAGCTATCATCTCAGAAAATTAATTTGATTTTTGAAAGAGATTTGGGAGTCGCCACTCTAATTTATTTAAATAGGCAAATTAAGAAAAAACTCAATTTGATTCCAATTTATTAATTTTTGATTAATTTACCCAATGATAAAGTCACTAGTCCTCAAACCAGGTTGAGTTTGGAGACTAGGTTTCTGGTTTAAAACAATCTCCATTTGACTCTTTAGTTTAATTTGACTTGAAAATTGATTTCATGGATAACAAGTATTAATGACGATTATAATGTATGAACATCACATATTTATGAATGCATGGAAAAAGTAAATAGCAAGTAATTAAATAATTGTAGTAATTAGAATTTATAAGAAAACATAAATTAAAATAAAAGGGGAAGGGGATTGATTGAGATTTGGATTTGAGACTTGGATTTAGATTCTAAGCGTACCTACGTACCCCATTAGATGGAGATCAAAACCCACGTAGTTCGTTCCACGGTGAGGTGGAAGAGTTTAAAGATCGGTCAGATTTGATCGAATTGATTTGATTTGAGATTTGAATAAGGATAAGGGATTATAACTTATTTTTTAGGATTTGTGGGTGAAGGGTTTTACCGGATCAGAGTTTCATTTCGGAGAGGTGGATTGGATTTAAATTTGCTTTAAAGAAGATTAATTTAAAAGAATTGATTACTCAATTTTTAATTAATTAAAATGATTAATTAATTAAAGTGATCAATTAAAAGGATTAATTAATCGAATTGAGTGTATGATAAATTAGAATCAATTAATTAAAATCAAAAAGAGTTTAATTAATTAAGAGAGAGAGAGAGCAGTAGAAAATTTGATACTAACTCTTGGTATAATTTGAAATAAAAAATGGAAGGGCTATTTATAGAAAATAAAAATGGGTGAAAAGATAAAAAAAAAAGTGCTTAAAAAGTAAGCTGGAATAGGGGCAAAAGGGTCATTTCTGTGCATAAGGGTACAACCACGAGGGGGGATCAAGGATCCGCAGACGGTCTGCGCCCGTCAGCGAACGAAGCTCGCGCACGGCCGCTGGAAGCACTCGCAGATTCGCTGGTGAGGCTGGCGGATCCGCCAGCTCATCCAGCGGTTCTGACACGTCAGTACAATGCGTGTCAGATGGAGTCTGCGCGGACGCGCGAGACCAGCAGCTGCGGCCATGAGCGCTTTCGTGCGTCTGCGGCTGTGCTTCGCGACGGCCGCGAGGAAGCCTCGAGGATCCTCAAGCCTGCCTCGCGGACGCCCCATGGCAGTGGGTCTTCGGGTCAGTTTTCGGGGTATGTTGAAGTCTAAAAAATTGCTGGTCAGTGATGATGGATCCAAAATTAATTATCGGATAGTTTGACAGTCAGTTTTGAAAAAAATTTGGTCAGTTTCGAGAAAGTGCTGTCTGATACAGAAAGTTCAGTCAGGATTAAAAATGTGTAGGTTTGGCTAGAAAAATATTCCGGTTAGCTTTAGAGAGTTTAGAAATAATTTTGGAGGTGTTAAATTGAGGGATCACAGTGATAGCCATTAAGAGGGCTTAGGCAAGGGAACCCTTTATCCCATTTCTTATTCTTCTTTGACTCTGAAGCCCAAACAGGCTTAATCAATCATGCAAAGGAAGTGGGATATTTGAAAGGTTTTAAGAGTTCTCTTTTTGTAGACGACACTTTGTTATTTGGCCAAGCAACAACTGCAGAAGCTGTTTCACTATCAAAGATTTTATTAGACTATAGTAGGGCATCATGTTAGAGCATTATTTATTGGAAGTCAAGTATAATGTTCAGTAAAGGCATGCCCTAAATGGAAAAGAAGAGAATCCTTGATGAACTTAGAATGGGGGAGATGGCCATATCAGACTGGTACTTGGGTCTCCCATCTTGATGAGGTCGTTCGAAAACGCAAGCTCTCTCCTTACTCAAGAACCATATTTGGCAAAAGACTCAGGGTTGGAAGCAGAAGTTGTTGTCGCAAGCTGGAAGGGAAAATTCATTAAGTTAGTGCTTCCTGCAATTCCTACCTACACAATGACTCTATTTAAACTCCCAAATACCTTTTTGTACCCCAATTAAACAACATTATGACGAGATTTTGGTGGGGAAGATATGAGGAGGGTAAGAAAATTCATTGGAAGGGGTAGGGTGTGATGACAAAGCCAAAGGATCATGGTGGGATGGGGTTGAGGGACTTGGAACTCTTTAATAGAGCTTGCCTTGCCAAGCAATGTTGGAGATTGATTACAAACCCATATGCATTATGGGCTAGAATCATAAAAGGCCTACATTTCCCCAAAGTTGTTTATAGAATGCTAGAAATAAAAAGAACTTGCGACTGTGGAGCAGTCTATTGGAGGGACTAGAGACACTGAAGTAGGGGTTGCAGACCGACAATGGATATGGGAAAGATACTTTAATTTGGGAAGAATGGTGGATTCCTTAGCTTAGGGACTTCAAGATTACTTCCTCTAGACATGACAAAACAGATGTCTTTACGGTAGCGAACCTCATGACACATGATGGGAGGAGATGGGATGAAGAGAAGATGAAGAGCATAATTTCAGAAACCGAAGAGGAAGCAATAATCAAAATTCCCATAGCGGTGACTCCTCAATCAGACTGCAAGGTTTGGCATTATAATATGGATGGGAAATACTCTATCAGGTCAAGCTATAAAATTAACAAAACAATTCAGTTTGCAAAACATGGACAGTACCATTAACTTATCTATGAATCCTCCTATCAAGCTCTGGAAGTTCATATGGAATTCTAAAGCTCCCCTAAAAGTCAAAAACTTTTTATGGAGAGTAGCAACAAACTCCCTACCCACCATGAAAAACCTGATAAAGAGAAGAGCTACTACGAATTCGCTGTGCCTCATTTGTAAGTGTGAGGTGGAGACACCTGAACACATGTTATTCTTCTGCCAACATGTTGCAGCCACGTGGTTTATGGGGGATCTTGGGTGCAAGCTGAGGAAGGAAGGTCTTATAAGCTTTGAGATTTGGTGGTGCAAGCTAAATGAAGAATTTGGAGGAGTTGAATTTGAACCCTTTCTTACAAAAATTGCCCTCACTTGCTGGCAGATTTGGAAAGTGAGGAATGAATTTGTATTTCAAAAAAGGCGACCAAACCCAGAGTCCACCAATGTTAGAATCTCAAAGTATTTTGCAGATTGGGTTTTGCTCAAGAAGTTGTAGTAGGTAAAAAGGACCTCAAATTGTCTCAAAGGAGGGTCCAAAAATGGGAACCTCCCCCACCAGGTTTGATCAAATTTAATTGTGATATAGCATATAAGAAAGATACTTGTGTGGCATGGGGAGCAATCATAGCCAGAAATTGTCAAGGGGTTGTGATTGAAGGCCATACCTGCAATTTTAGATGTGACTCAACTTCCATTAGAGAAGCTCTCATCTTAAGAGAAGCCTGTATACTGGGAATTTGAATGGGGATGACCTTTGCTCTTTTTGAATCAGATGCAAAGATCATGGTAGATGTTATCAATTCAAGCAACGCAATGAACTGGGCTTTAGAGCCAATTATTATAGACATCAGATGCTCATTAAACCTTTTTAGTCTTAATACTGTTAAGTATGTTAGTAGAGAGGCAAATAAGCCTGTTGATTGGTTAGCTAGAAACTGTGGTAATATGTTGTATTACTATTGTTGGATCACTAACCCTCCAAAAGCTTTGGAGGGGCTTTTGTTTTTGGATGCCCAAGTTTAGGGCCTTCTGCAATGAAAATTGCTTTCAAAAAAAAAAAAAAAAAAAAAAAAAAAGCTAAGGATATGGATGGGCAAGGGTCAATTTTCATAAAACTCGAATCTAACTCGATTTTGAATTTGTGAAATTTAAATCTAACTTGATTTTAAATTTTGGGCATTTGACTAATATATGTAAAAATTAAAAAAATATTTACCTATATATATGCTACATTTCAAAATATTTTAAAAAATATATTACTTTTTGGTCAGCTGATTTTTAATCCGGTTCTATAATAATCGGAATTTTGTTTATGAGAATCCAGTATTCAAACTCTCAGATTTGACTGCCACATAAACACTTTAAATACCATATTTGTATTTAAATCAATTAGTTGGCAAGTGAATTTCAGAATTCGGTATTATAAATGCCGGATTCTGAGATTCATGCACGGTCTGCACTGATGGGATTTTGCATGCAGACGCATGCAAAGTCAATCCGGCACTCTAAATGTCGGATTTATACGAACTGTTGGATCCTTCTGATCCAACAGCTGGGGACAAAGTGAGATGATTTTAAATTAAGCTACCAATGAATGAAGCTTCATTCACAACCAGTCTCTCCTCTTACTTTCAGCTTTCTCAACCGATCTCTCTCATTTCATTTTCACAGCAGTAAATTTTTTTTTTATTGAAATAATTATAATTTTGGAAGAAAAATACTTCAAAAAAGGTATTTTATTTTACAAATTAATATTAATTTTAAAAATAATTTGTATATTTGTTTAAATTATCTAACAATTTTTTTCAGGTGATATTGAATTTTTTGAAAATATAATCATCAAAAGAGGTATTTTTTAATTATTATGTTAAATTAATATATTTAGTTTTTATATCAGTTTTTCACCATATTTGCAATTATTATTATTTTTTTGTCTATTTGTTAAATTTTTGTCAAATAATATTTAGTGTGTTATGTCAAATAATATTTAAATTAAATTAAATATGTTAAAAAAATTACATATGTTAATTTAATATAATAATTAAAAAATATCTCTTTTGACGATTATATCTTCAAAAATTTTAATATCACCTGGAAAAAAAAAGGTTAGATAATTTAAATAAATATACAAATTATTTTTAAAATTAAAAATAATTTATAAAATAAAATACTTTTTTTGAAGTACTTTTCTCCCAAAATTATAATTGTTTCAATAAAAAAAAAATGTTGCTGCTTGAAAATGAAAGGAATTGAGAGGGTTGAGAGTTTAAAGAGTAATGAAAAAAAATAGAAGAAAAAATGGCAGATTTTAATTTAAACTCATCTCACCTTGTATCCAGCCGTTGGATCTGAATGATCCAACGGTGCGCACAAATTCGACACTTAGAGTGTCGAATTGATTCTGCATGTGTCTGCATGCAGAGTCCCACCAGTGCAGACCGTGCACGAATTTTAAAATTCAGTATTTATAATGTCGGATTCTGAGATTTACCTGCCAACTAATTGATTTAAATATAAATCCGGTATTTAAACTTTCGGATTTGTATTTATGTAGTAGTTAAATCTAAGAGTTTAAATATCGAATTCTCATAAATAAAAAATTCTAATGATTATAGAACCAGATTAAAACTCAGCTGACAAAAAGTAACATATTTTTAAAATATTTTGAAATGTAATATATATAGGTAAATATTTTTTAATTTTAACATATATTAGTCAAATGCCCTTAAATTTATGAAATTTAAATCCGATTAGATTTTGAATTTCTCTGTTTGATGGGTGGCTCAATTTGTTTTGAGTCATATCAGGTCAAGTGCTAGATTTGATCAAGTATTATTAGTTATAATTATTATTTTCTTTATTCTTTTTTAAAAGGAATTTTTTTATATCATTTATATTTTTAAATGTATATTTATACATGAAAAAGTGTTATATTTAACACATTCATATTATAGAAACAAAATTAAAACTAAAAAAAATATATTTATAATAAAAATAAATTAAAAATATAAATAATATATATAATCAGGTAGAATTTTTTCATTTTTCGAACTCAACTCAAGACATTAACAAAACAGGTTATGTACGTGGCAGGGTGAGCAAATTGCCAATCCCTATTTGATATATTTACGAGTAAGCTTACATTTTATTTTGCTTGCTTGAGTTTTAATGTTGATGCCATACTATAAAGGAATTATTTATGAATTTTCTGATTTTAAAATGAACGGTCTGTATTTAATTAAACTGAAAAAATACACTTAATATAATATTTATATAATACATAATACTACCTATAATATGATTTTACTATAATTTGTTTTTTTCAATTTGTGATGTGTATTTATTAATTTTGATATATATTTCTATTGATAGATTATAATATTATAAAATCTTCTTATTTCTCTATTATTTTATCTTCCTATCACTATCAAAGAGTATCTTCATCTGGGATTGGAGATTAACAATTTCCTATGCTTTGAATAAATTTTCAATGAAGTTACTTGGGGTTAACTCATAATTCAAAATTCAAAGGCTACCATACAATACCTCTAATTTTCCCATTTTAGTACATGAGAGGCACTATATCAACAACTAGGTTGATTTGGGACACACCTTTATGGATGCAACTACTATATCCAAATAAAAACTCTAATGCATGCTTAATCCCTAAATTACTATAATTAAGCAAATATTTAGTAAATTTTTGTGATATATTTAATTAATTAGATTAGATTGCAATTGCAAAAGGACAAATTAATTTCTGACTTAATGGAGCTATAACTAATTTCAAGTTATAACTTATAAACTTAACAAACAAGATATATGTGTAGTAGTCAATCCCTTTCATAGCCATATAGAGTCAACACCACACTGTGGGAAAAAAAAAAAAAAAAGCAAAAATTAAATAAATACAGGCAATTCCTCCTTACAATCCGGCGGTAGATGATGTGTCCCTAATTTCCCTTTCAAAGGTAATGAATGGCAGTTTCTAAATATATTCATGTATATTTTGTGTTTATAACTTTTACATTTTTGTATCCTCTATTTGTTAGGTAAATGATCTAAAAAATTACTAAATTTAAAATTTTTTTAATATGATTACTAAAGTTTAATTCATTACATGCGAATAACTAAACTCTTATTATTATTATTTTTTCAATCAAAGGTTACTTGAGAGTTTTATGCCAAAATTTTATCGGAGTGAGTGGCGTGACATGATACGTTACCTTAATCATCTGACTCAGCACGTCACTTTGAATTTACATCAGATGAACTTTAGTAATTACATTAGAAAAACTTTCAAAATTTAGTATTTTTTGGATCATTTATATCTTTTGCCTTTTAATTCTTTAAATTATTTTTTTCTGTTCAAAATATTTTTTTAACAAAATATTTCTTCTAATTTAAACTTTATTTAATTTTCATAAATTCAAATAATAAATTTTCCTTAAAAATCAATTTATGAATCCAAAATATTATTTTTTTTAATTTAAAATATTCTTTTAATTCTTTTGAGTGAAAATATTCTTCTAATCTAAATCAACTATAACTCTAATTATGGGTATTAGGTATGCACATTGGATTTTCCAACAAATAAAGAAATTTCTAAAATAATATTTTCCAAAATAAGCATGGCGATGGAAAATTTTATGATAAAAGAAGGTTATCTAATTTTATAACTCCAATAAGGTTGGCAAATTTTAATTTGCATTTTCAATTTATTCTCACTTAAATTTGATCTTAATTAGGTAAATTACTCCATCTATATATATATTATATAGAAATTACAAAAAATAATCAATGTAATTCTTAATTAACAAATTAGTCTTGAAATAAATTTATAATTATTAAGAATCCAAATCCAATCTTAAAAGTTGAAGGGTTTAACATGTTATAAAACCTTTTATATTTATATTGTTATTTATTTTCGATGTGGGATAATTTCTTTAACATTACCCCATTGACATGTGCTAGGCCCAACTAGCATGTAATGTAGAATATAGAACTTTGACAATGGGCGATCCACATGGCGAATATAAGAGGGCTTAAGTGTAGAACAGAGACTTAGTTGAGACTCTGATACTATATTAAAAACTTAAATCCAATATTAAAATTCAAGTGTTAAAGTTGAAAGGTTTAACATGTTATATTATTATTTGATGTGGGATAATTTTTCTAACAATAATATAGCAATATTTGCTATATAGAGAAAAAGAAATTAAAATTACTATTGCCAAATTTATTTCAAAGAAAAATTTGAAATTGTTTAGAGTTAACTTATAAAAGTGTGTATTTAAAATGTGAGTGGCTTTAAATTTGTATTTCAATGGAAAAATCATAAAAAATTTATTCAATTATAAAAATTCAACATGATATTAAGTTTAAATGTTCATTCATTGTTAATGACTATCTATTTAAATTACATGATGATTGTGTAGTTTAAAAATATAATAGAGATGATCAAAGATCAATATATATATATTTATCACTACAACTTATGATTATCAATCAATTACATTATGATTATCAATAGCTGATGATTATTTTAATAATATAGATAGTTATATAACTTTTCATATATTTTTTGAAAATTAATCTACTACCTCTTTTTAATTAAAGATTAAGTGTTAAACTTACAATAGCAAGTCATCTTAATTAATATTTATTCTAACATACATAATCATTTAATATTTGTATAAATTTTTATGGTGATTACCTATAAAACCGTAACTATTAAATTTTTTTTTTATATATATATATATATATATATAAAAGGAAGTAATATTAATTATTAGATTATATTAAAGCAAAGGTAGGTACTACTATATATTACATTCCATTTGATGTTTTCTTACAATTTTGAAATTTGTCTTAATTGATCATATCCACATTTTCTATAACTAGCTGATTTTATTTAATAATTATCCAAATTCCAAACATTATTTCAAAAAATAAATGGGCCAACTTGAGTAGCCAAATCTACCTATAGAGAGACATTGCATTGGGTGGGACCCTATAACCTAGATTCTTCATCTAAAAACCAAACCCCGAAGAGATGTTAATTAACTTTTTTTTTTTTTTTTTTTCAAAGGAGATGTTAATTAACTTTTGTTTTGTATTAGTTGAGCTACTAATGTGTCCAAAATCCACCTACACCAAACTCCTCCTCTCTTCTCTCTAATACCCATCTCTCTTATTTTTCCTCAACCAAGCCATGACCACCACCACCACTATTGAAGACTTCAGCTTCCCTACCTTCACCGACACCGTCTCCTCGGCAATCGACTCCCCGCCTCTCTGGCGGTTATCTCCGGCAGCCTCTCCTGATTCTTGCCATAATAAAACCACCAACGCTACCAAAGATGAAGAAAGTGATCAAGAAGAAGATTTTAAAGATTGTTTCCCAATTCACAAACCAATCAAGAATTCTACTCAAAGAAAGAGTTTTTCTTGGATAGAGAAAGTTAATAATTATCATGAAGATGATGATAAAGTTCAAGAAAAGATGGATATGTTATGGGAAGATTTCAATGAAGAATTGGCACTGAAAAGAAGTCATAGTAGTTCAAGAATTTCAGATTCTGATATGGGTTGTGTTCAACTTCATCGATCTTTAAGATTATCTAAAACTAGTAGTAATATTACTACTAATACTACCATGGTTTCAGCTGCAAGAAAGCCTGCAGTTGCAGGTTCGGTGGTGTTCATGAAAGTCTTGAAGAAGCTTTTCTCGCTTCACAATTCTCATTCTCATAAATCTGTTCATAATCAAAACCACCATTCTCACATCCGACGACGAGTCAAGAATCGATAGTGGTGATAAACTGATTTATGAGCGAATATACAATATTTGAATTCTCGAATTCATACATAATTCTGATTCTACATATGAGTACTCGATTACCAAACTACTGATGAACTGATAATACAATATGTTATAAATTTGTTATTGTTATTATTTTGAAACATATTAATTAATTTACAGAAGCTGTAAATTGACTTGTTGGATTCTAGCCTAATTGGATATTAACTGTTTCTTCTTCGAGAAGAAAAAATTGTGAAAAGAAAGGATAACTATAATTTTTTTTTGAGAATAATTGTTTTCCTTTTTAATTTTTTTTCTATTAAATATGGACATTATTCTATTTTATAGTCTATATCCTGATAGTGAAATGTAATTAAAGAGGTCACAGCTCCTAATTAATAATGTTATTGACACATATATATGTATCTTATATTAATTCTAAATCGCATGTATTGATTAATAGTGTTAACAAATGAAAAACTCTAACCTATATTTTTATCCAAATTAATTGGTAAAAAAAAATTCAATTAATATGATTTATATATTTATTTGATTTTTTTTGGCAATATGAAAAGATATCTATACTACAGTGGATGAGTGTATGTACATAATGCTGATAAGATTTACTCACTTAAAAATTACAAATTTAAATTTAAATTTAGATTATAATTAATAAAAAAAATGCACCTAGCAAATGAACCAAAAGCCAAGAAGACCAACAGAATTAAAGCTTGAGAAAGTCAAAACTGGACTTTTGTATGCGTAGGATAATTGAAAATTGGGAGCCAGTTTTTTTTTTTTTTTTTTAAACACAAAATTGGGAGCCAGTTAGCACTTGAATAATAATCCTTTTCCAAATTGACAATATGATGTATGAATAAAAAAAAAAAAGGAATTAATTAAAGGAACAAGATGAGTGAATTTGAGGGACAATAGGTTACTTACCAAATACCAATAAATAATTAATCAAGTAATCAACCATCATCATATTATTTATTTATTTTTAAAATTGAAATAGAAGATTCATATTTAAATCTATTTTTTTTTATACAATGGAAGGGGGAAACCTCACAGAATAACCATACAACTACATAGAGTCGAGCATTACTTTTTGAGGCTAAAAAATACCAAACGCATCAGACCAAAGAATTCTGCTAATACCCACCAGATAGTTCTGTAATACCACAATCCCATGAGCATAATTTTAAGATTCACTTGCAAGTCAGTCCGCCGCTTGATTTCCCTCTCTGAAAACATGCTGGACATTAACCTTTCAGTTCCTCTGAAGATACCCACAGCAATTTTAGACTAAATTTGCATAAGGATGCGTTATTGAACTGCTATTTAAATATATTTTTGAATCATATATATAATTTTAGTTAAATTATATTTAAGTGTACGCACATATTACTTATAAATACTATATAATAGAAAAATTAGAGAATTTAGTTAAAGGAAAAAAAAGGGTGATTTTTGATTAATATTTATTGTCACAATTCTAATGACAACATTAATTAAATGTTAACTACAAGTGTAATTTTTTTTTTTTTAAAATTTTAATTTTTTTTTTTTGTCAATAAACATATACTCCCCAGGGATCTTTTAATAGTGGACATAAATATTACTGACATTAAATTTTCTCTTTTAATATTAAAAGAAAAAAAAAATAATTATATTATAATAATGACATTCATGTTTATATATCTTAATGAAAATATATACTATAATCAATGATATCTTTATTTATATTTTAGTGTAATAAAAACTAAATATATGCAATGAAAAATAAAAATAAGTTTTTTTTGCCAAGGGAAAAATAAAAATAAGTGGAGAAGGTGAGGACCGGATGAAGAATTAATGGCTTCCCATTCCAAGCCTCATTCCGCTATAAAATTATTAGGTGCATTAGGTACCGAATCATAATGTCAGATTATTATGTTATGAGATATAATTTGATGGTAAATGTATATGTTTTTAAATAATAGACTCATAGTGTATTTTTACTTTAATATTAAAAGAAAATTTTAATTTAATTTTATTAATATTAATTTTTTTTAAACGAAACTAATAAATAAATAAGTAATCAATAGTAAAAAGGGGAAGATACCATTATTAAAAAAAAAAAAATAACCATGAAAAAAGTGAAGTGAATACTGGCAAACATAAATCTTTGTTAAATCCCATTTGCTGACTTCGGGACAAAACAAGAAACAGAAGATACCAATTTTGTCTTGTAAAAGATTTTTAGGGTTTAGCTCTGGGTTTTTCCCTTCTTCCTCCATTATCAAACCTTTATAATTCCTCAAAAAATTCAACCTTTCTGCTTATTTTCCAGGTATACTCATCAAGCATCTCTCTTTCTATCTCTCAAATTTATTATGTTGTTTTGTTCTTGTCACTTCCTATGTGTTCTTATAATCATTAATTTATTTATTACCGTTTCTTTCTATCTAAATTGGCTTTCTTTACATGTTAAATTTGTTCTTGTTTTTGTTTCCAATCTAGTCTATCGAGATTAAAGTTGTGTTCTTTTGATTGTTTTTGGAATTTCTTATGTGCAGGCATTCATGGGTGTGATTGATATCTACAACACTGCCTCTCTTTGCTTGATTAAATCCAATAGCAATCTTCATCAATTTTTGGTGTCTCAAAGACCCATTTGTTCGTTCCAAGTGAATAATCAAAGAAGGGTCATTTCTATGGCCTCCACTCTTCCTGTAGAACATGTCAATGAGGGTCAAGAGAGGGTGACTGGTGACTCGTTTATCCGTTCTCATTTGAGGAAATTGTCCCCTTATCAACCCATTTTGCCTTTTGAGGTAATTTAGAACAACCCATTTGCAATTTTTATTTGTTTTCACAAATTGAATTGATTCTTGTAGATACACTTCAAAACTTTGTTAATATACAAGCTGTTCAGATAAGTTTGGGAACCTTTATTATTTATTTGATTTTGTTTCAAAATTATATTCCTTGAGTTTGTGATAGCTTTAATTTCAAGTGAAGTACGGTAGGCTTCCATATTTCATATGTTGTCATGTATTGTATTCTTTTTGTGGAGATATTTTTTGTTTGGAAGATCATACATTTGACTATTTTATTTTCCTAAGGGAGTTATTTTTAAAAAAAAAAACAAATGT
Source organism: Vernicia montana (assembly GCA_949750685.1). Lineage (NCBI taxonomy): Eukaryota > Viridiplantae > Streptophyta > Magnoliopsida > Malpighiales > Euphorbiaceae > Vernicia > Vernicia montana. Next base: position 28,213 of record CATKHJ010016274.1, on the reverse strand, counting down.
TTGTATTAGACATATATTAGGTTGTAACTTCCTGCTGCTGTTGACATTACTTACATTTGTTTATGATGTTTAATGAGGTTGGAAGTTGATTTGCTCATTCGATAACTTCTGTTTATCTGCTCATCCTTTTGGAGGAATGATAAGTGAATTAGTAGTTAGCCATATAGCAGTTCAAAAACTCTGCTGTGAGCTTTGAGTGTATAAGTAATTTCTTAGTTAATTCCTTGTTGGTTTATAATCTGTGTTTTCCTTGGATTCAAGTTGCTGCACTTGAAAACTCGATAAGTTCTTTTAGCAACAATGAAGTTTCTTACAGGACATATAACTTGATCAGCTATAGGTTACTTGGTTGTTATAGATGGTTGTATGGAAATTCATTTTAATTATTTACCTTCCTTACTACAGGTTTTGTCGACTAATCTTGGTAGGAAGCCTGAGGATATTGTTAAATTAGATGCCAATGAAAACCCATATGGTCCACCCCCAGAGGCAAGTCATACAGCCCTTACATCCTTTTTATGTAGTAAATTATGAAATTTTAATAATTATGAAGATGTAATAAAAATTTTATTTCTTTTTAGAAGTATAAATTTCAAAGACAGGCTGTTTTATTGGCAGGCATCATTTTCTTTTTTTCCCCTGAGTGTGGTTTCAAATTGTTTGTAGGTATTTGAAGCTTTGGGGTCTTTGAAATTCCCTTACATATACCCGGATCCTGAAAGTCGTCGATTACGTAAGGCTCTTGCCCTAGATTCTGGCCTTGAATCTGATTACATTCTTGTGGGATGCGGTGCCGATGAGCTCATTGATCTAATTATGCGGTAAAATATGGGAGACCATATAGTACAAATTGTATTATCTTCCTAACTTCAACAATCAACTGTTTCTAATCTTTCATTGTTTATTTTGATGATTCAAATGTTTGGCAGATGTACACTGGATCCTGGTGACAAGATCGTGGACTGTCCTCCAACCTTTACAATGTATCAATTTGATGCAGCAGTAAATGGGGCCCAAGTTATTAAGGGTAAAGAAGACATTTTTAGCACAACAACACTTACTCTTTTTGAACATCCTTTTCTAAGAATTATCCTATTTCATCATTTTTTTTATATGAAACATGGATTTCTGGATTTTTCAATTTTCATTTATATTTAGAACCAAAGAATTTGAAGTTTCTGCCTTTCACTTCTTCATTCTTATATTTGTTCAATGAAACTTAGAAATTTTCATCTCTATTGCAGTTCTAAGGAAGCCTGACTTTAGCTTGAATGTTGAGCTCATTACTGATGTTGTTCAACAGGAGAACCCCAAATGCATTTTCTTAACGTCACCAAACAATCCTGATGGGAGGTGATTTATGTTTGTTACACTTCATAGTGCATTTTATGTACTATATTTTTTCTAATATTGTAAATTAAGGTCTCTGAACCCTTTGTATTCAACAATTGGCTTGGTGATTAAAAATGCACTTTTTATTAAGTAATTACCTCCATTATGTTCCACATTTTTGTATATAAATTTTTGTGCTTCAGTATTAGGATTACAACTTGTTACTCTAACTTCTGGCCTTGCCTTATTGAAAATATTTTTAGTATCCACGCAGAGAATTAAATTAATGTGGGTTACTGAAATTTCAAAGCTCACAAGAAAATGTGTCTTGTAAAATAAAATTTAAGAAAGTAGTTGATGTTTTACATGAATTCAGGGTCACAACTCAAAATAATTCCCTAAAAGATAAAGAAAATAGGGAAAAAAGAGTTTCTAGTGTAATGCATTGGATGTAAGACAATGAAGTCAGTGTATTCGTTCATCATGGAAGACATATGTAATTTCAACTTATATGAACATATTATCTTGGAAGATTCTATTATGATATTTTTATTTTTCATGATGCATATTGTATGACAGTATAATCAATGATGAAGATCTCTTGAAGATCCTTAAGCTCCCAATCTTGGTGGTGTTGGATGAAGCATACATAGAGTTTTCAGGATTGGAATCTCGGATGAAATGGGTGAAGAAGCATGACAATTTAATTGTCCTGCGGACATTTAGCAAGAGAGCTGGTATGTCTATGGTGTCTCAGTTCCAATAGCTCCATACTACATTTTTGTCTATACAACAATTTTCTGATACTATTTGAACACATCTTTGAATGACACAAAATTATGTTGAGAAAAATTGAATTTACCATGTTATTTTGGCTTGCTCACAGTTATGTACCAGTTATGCTAATGTGGAAGTGACTTATTCTTAAATCACATAACCAGACACTTGGCAGTCTCAGGTTAATTTATCATTTTAAATTGGATCCTACACAATGTGGATTGCTGCTAAATAAATGGTATATCTGCCATTATTCCTATGGAATAGGACTTCACAGATGCAGATATATCTTGGAGAATAAACATTGCTTTGTATATTTGCAGGAACATGTTACAAACTTTTTCCAGTGTCCTATAGGAATTATCTATGGACCTTGATGATGCTAGACAGACACAACACCCTCTGCCTTAAATTTTTTATAATGTAGATTATCTTTCGTAAAGTATCAAATAATTAGTGCCAAAATGAAATCAGAAAATTTCTACCCATAAGTAAAATGGAAATATCTTTAAGGAAAATTGAAAAAGTAAAAAATTGATTGTTATTCTGCTTTAGTGTTGTGATTTGTGAAAAGAGCATGCCTTCAGCAAATTGTTTTAGAATAATTGCATCTTAACTTGGCTTTAAATTGTATCGGACAAGAATATTAGTTTATTCAAAATCTGTGGTTTTTTTTATCAGTCAAGAATATTACTTTATTCAAAATCTGTGGTTTTTTTGTCCTCCTAGCAATAACAATACTATATGGGCATCTCAGTCAAACTTGCTATCAAATATGAACTTTTTTGTTTTAAGTATCTAGATTCATCAGGCTTCTCTTGCATTTTGTGGGCTTTCTGATGTTATCATCCAGGAGTCCAATGTTGCTGTTAGAAACCAAATTATACTTATCTACATTATATTTCACGCTGCCTGTTATGTAGTTTTTATCCCATATTGATTCATATCATGATATTACTGAACCCATCAATTTCTTCCCATAGAAATAGTCATGAAATTAAGTTATTTATTGCCCAAGCTAGTTTAAAAATTAAAACATATCTGATTAACCAAATTATACACATCTGATTCAAAATTCTTTCTTGTGTCTGGTTTTTGGGATTGTGGTTTGGAGGTGTGGTTTAACACCATAAAACAATGTTGCAGGTTTAGCTGGACTCCGAGTTGGTTATGGAGCATTTCCTTTGAGCATCATTGAGTACCTTTGGAGAGCTAAACAACCTTATAATGTTTCTGTTGCTGCTGAAGTTTCTGCATGTGCGGCATTGGAGAATCCTACTTACCTTGAGGTTGTATTTTGAATAAAATCTCAGATGTTATATGATGCTTATGCTATATAATGCCTTGAAACATTATATAATGCCTTGAAACATTATATCTAACATAGCAATGACCTCTACAGAAGGTGAAAGATGCTTTGGTACAAGAGCGAGAGAGACTCTATAAGTTTCTGAAGGAAGTGCCATTTCTCAATCCATTTCCAAGCTACTCTAATTTCATTCTATGTGAGGTTAAATCTGGAAGGGATGCTAAGAAGCTCAAGGTTCATATATCTTTCTGCATTGCTACTGAAATATAATTGTTTTTATATAGGTTCCATTAAATTGCATTTTTCTCTATTATTCCCATTTGTAGCTCAGTTTTTTTTTTAACCCTGCATAGTCTGATAAACTCTTATACAACATATTTGTTTACAGAGTGAATGCAAATTAAGCCTCAAATTAAGATTCTGCTGCTGTATTTGTTTTGTAAAAATATTTGTTGCTCATATACTTCTGCTTATGATGAACAGGATGATCTTGCAAAAATGGGTGTGATGGTTCGACACTACAATAACAAAGAACTGAAGGGTTATATTCGGGTATCTGTTGGGAAGCCTGAACAAACAGATGCCTTGATGCAGTGCCTCAAGAGCATTTCTTGATTTAGTGAGCATTGTTTTGCAAAGAACTGAAGGAATAGATTTTTATTATTTTTAAACCATCTGTATTTTTTAACTTTATAACATTTACTCGAATTGCATTTAAGAGCCTATTGACAGGCTAGTCGCCTAGCCCTGCTGTTAAATGGTTGATATATGCTGTTAGGAAATTTCATGATGAATGTTTGTAAGAAAATTAGAAGTCAAATACATGAAAGCTCAATGTATAGAGGCATCACCTGAATTGTAATCATGCATGATGCTTGACATTATTTTAGAAATACAGAAAGTAGAATAATTTTATAGTTTGGTACAATGAAATTTTTTTAAAGAGATTTGTCAATGTCACAGTTTAAACCTCTGATCTCAAATACTACGAGATCAGAGGTCAGGCTTATGGATTACAACCAAATAACAATGTGAAAAGAGAATTAAAATGCAGGATAACAAGGAGGAAATGGATGAACTAGTCATTTGCAAAATTCAATCACACTCCAAATATCAAAAGCAGAACAAGCCAGTGAAAATTTTGAAAATCCTGATAGCTTGCATAAGGTTTCATATTCCTTATGAGTTCTTCCCTTCCCTTCAACTACCATTAACATGAGGAAGTCAAGCCCTAGAAGATACCTAGAGGACAAACTGGTATCTGGTACTTCAGGTCTTGCCATACATATGATTATCACTTTTCCATTCTCTGGCAGCACTTTATAGCAATTTTTCAGTATCTCTATGCAGTGTTCATCACTCCAGTTATGAAGAGTATCCTGTAAATAAACAAGTGAGAATCATCTATGTAAACATATCAATCATACACATTCCATGTTTCATAGTAAAAGTAAATTAAGTCTTTCATATTTTATTTGAATAAATAATGCCATAGAGTTCAATTCAATTCATTTCCATTATAATAAATTCTTTCATTTTTAGTGTATGATTTATGATGATGGATCATGCATATCCAACACTCACCTTTATCAGAATGGCATCTGCTTTGGGAATGCTTACAAACATGTCTCCTCCAACATGCTCAACACCTGTATTCAAAAGTACTAGTTCAATCTTACAAAGTATATTTTTTTTATTTATCAAAAAAAATTTATAAGGATAGTGTCGAGATTTGAACTTTAATCTTTTACACTACGAGACAGTTAGTAAATTAATTAGGTGCTAGATTTCTCGTAAATGAATGAATTTCATATATATAGTACAATGAAATCTTACATCTTTTATGTACGAGTATTTAATTAGTATATATACCAATTCTAATTATTAATTTTTCAACAAATTATATAAAAACATATAATTTGTCTGGAGATTCAATAGATAGAGAGTGTAATATTACTTTGGTTAATTTGTAGGCCAAATAATAAGATGCATACCAGGATAAGAAGGTGCACTTTGTATGACATGAGGCAAGTCAAAATTAGTGCCCTTAATGGAAGGGTACTTAGAGATGATCATATTAAGGGTTCTGCCAGTTCCACCACCAACATCAGTCAAGGTGGTTATTCCTTCAAATCCTTTATATGTTTTAAGAATTTTTCTCATAACTAATGCGGAGATACCAGCCAATCCTTGATTAAAAGCCCTATTGAATGTTGGATCCTTATTCATATACTGAAACACTGACATTCCATGAACTCTATTGAATTGATCACCACAACCTTCTTCCACAATTGCTTCCTTCATACTTAACCTGTAATAACAAGAATGGACAAGTCAAGTTAAACCCATTGATCAAACTTAAATTTTTTCATATCTCTTATCTAAACTAATTCACATTATACTTTTCAGGTTAAAAAGTTTTGAATTCGAGTGAAAAAAACACTCAATTTTATTTTATTTTTCATATTAAATACTTATTTAATAGCAAAAGTAAATTTCGTAAGAAATTGCTACTTAATATTGAAAAGTTAATCGATTGTTTTTCCGGAAAAAAAAAAAACTTACTCTACATAATAAACAAAACTTGAAAAGTTTATACGCGCATAAATCCACAATTTTTTTTAAAATTTTTTTCAAATAAAAGAAAATAAAAAAATTCAATTGAATTAAATCGATGCAATTTTTTTTTTACTAGTTTTCAAACACACTTGATAAGTTCAAGGCTACATAATATTAATTTGTAGAGTGATGAGATATAGAGAGAAACATACCATAATTCCACGACAGCTCTATGGCTAGAAAGCCCTATTAAAGGAGCTATGGAGTCTTCACTTCCATTTCCACCAAGAAGAAATTTAGAGGCAGGTGCAAGCCCAAACACCCTCTCTGTGGACCCATCTTCCCTAGTACTCAAAGAACAAGTGAGAAATGAATGGCTAACAAAAAGGGTAAGCATCCTATCCAATTTATAAGCAATCTCATTTGGATTTGGGTTAGGACTAGGGTTAGGTGTTTTTGTGATTGGCAATTTTGAAGCTATTTCAGAGGCTGAGATCTGAGCACCATGGCCTGCTCTTTCAATTATACCAAATATGTCCAGTTCAATTGCTGTATTTAGGGCCATAGAAACCATACTTGAATTTGCATATTGCATAACATAAACACAAGCTCCATCATCATCTTCTTTCTTCTTACCATTAGAGATGTGATTGCTAATTTGGTGGTTTGATATGGAACTCATATTTTTTTTTTTGTAATTTTTCTTTTGGCTTCAGTTCAATTATTGGCTAGTTTGTGAACACTGCAGAGAAAGCACTGTCCTTATTTATATTAATTATTGAAAAATTTTGACATATATAGGAAGAGTAGAAAAATTTTGACCAATAGAAGAGTAAATATATATAATTTGAGGACTAAATTATATTATAGAAAATTGGAAAAATTACACCATTGCTATCTGAACTTTTTAAAATCTGCTATTTTGATGTATGGACAATTTTTTTGGTCTGACGAATTTTTCAACTTTTAAAAATAATTTCATATTAGTGTTTTTAACTGTTTTTAGATCACCAAAGTGCTAATTTGTAACTCTCATCTCTCTTTATTTGCAACTATTCAGTTCTATTTAAAATATTATTTTGGTATTTAATAACTCAAAATTTTTTCTTTATATTCTTAATTACTAATAATAAGATAAAACATACGATGATACAATGGTAAAATAATAATTTAAATTTCCATTTTGACTTATTATTTGAAATATTATATTAGTTAATACTTGAATTTAAATATAATTGATTATTAATAAAAATTTAAAGTTTTAAATTTTTTTTTTCCTTATTTTTCTTATTGATGGCCAAGAAAAATTATATTGATTTTGTAAATTTAATGATTATATATAAATAAATAATGAAATTTAAATTTAAATGATAAAATATTATTACATTAAAATTTTAAAAAGATAGTAGAGTTAAAAATTCAAAAGTCAAATAATTATGCTTTTTTTCTAAGTATAAGTTCAAATCATGTCCCTTTTGGTCCGTTCAAATGTTTCTCACATCCTTCCTCACTTTTATATACATTATATAAATTTTGATATATGTAAATTTTTATATTAAATTTAAATATTATCTTATATAAATTTAAATATTAATATAAATAAATATATGAGCTAATTTTATTATACACTAGTTAATTAAAAGAATGATAAAATGATATTAAATATATTGATCTGCATAAATTTAAATTGAAATCTAAAAAATATAATGATGTGAAAAAAAATTAATGAGATATAGAGTTTCAATAAAAAAAAGTTACTTGCACATGGCGAAAACATTTTTAAATAATTATTTTTACTCAATTTTTATTTTAAATATATATATAATTTATGCAATTCAAAATTTTAAATTTATTTATGAAACGTAATTATTATTACTAATACTGTCAAGACATTATATATAAAATTATTTTGAGTTATATTGAATTAAAAATTCAGTAATAAAGTGATTCTTTAATTATAAATAAAATTTCTATAAAGTTATATTTGAATTAATAATACCGTTGTTTGAAAAATATATTTATATATATGCATGTGCATATAATAATTTTTTTTTTTATTATTATACATAATTAAAAATAAATTGTGAAAGTGAAAGATTCCCCATGTATGATATTCCAACAATACAAAATCAATCCAACTCACCATCCACTACATCTCCACTTTCTTGGGATGTTATTCTATTTCTTGTTTTAAGTACATTCACCAAAACCCCATTTATTTATTATAATTAATAATAGATAAATTCTTAGAGTCTATCACTTTATTTATAAATTAATTTAATAAAAATAAAATATATTAATTAATAATATAATATAAAATTATTAATGTGATATTATTAATTAATGTCTTATTTTTATTATATTAATTTACTAATGAGTTGATAGACTCAGTTTACCTAAAAATTTCTCATAATAATAACTTACAAAAATAATTTTTACACAACTGAAAGGTCTTTTAATAGTACATTACAAATTCTAAAAAAAAAAAAAAAAAAAAAAGAGTACGTTACAAACAGTACAAAACATCCAAGGTATCAAAACCCCATTTATTGAGTTTATTACTTACCAAATCAAATACTAAATTATTGGCCAAAAGTATAAATATAATTTTTTTTTTTATATTTAAGTGAGTTATTAATATTTTTTTTATCCCATTAGATTTTTAGTTTTTTCAAAATGGTACATATAAAACATTCCGTTCATAATTTAAAATTTTTGTCAAGTGATGTTAAAAATAAAAAATTAATATCTATACACTTACGTATTAATTTTTATTTTTGTATAAATATTTTATAAATTATTTAGAGAAATTTAATATTTGTGAAATTCAAAGTTAATAAAATAAATAAATTAATTAAAATATTACAAATTTAATTCAATATAAAATGACTCCTTAGTTCTTATACATTAAAGTATAATTTATAAAAAAATATTCTTATATAAAATATTAAAATATTATTATATTTCATGTAATATAATTATTTTGATTATTTTTTTTATACATAATTGTAAAGAAAAATTATATACTCATTACAATTTATTATTAATTTATTAAAATTACATAAGAAAATTATATAAAAATAAAAATTTTTATTTGTTTTAATTAGTTTATTATATTTAATTATTTTTAATTTTAAAAAATTATTTTTTCGTATCAATATATAAAGCATAAATAATAAAACTTAACTGCTATATCAATTTTTTTTTTAACGTTTGTTTAATGGAATATAGAAGAAAAATTTTAGATGTATCATTTTGAAAAAAATCAAGAGTATAATGAAATAAAAAAACATTAAGAACTCACTTTAAAATCTATCCAAAAGAACCTTTGGCCTACTATATTTAATCAACTAACTAGCCTGATATAATATAGTTTGAACGAGGGGAAATACTTAGATGGATCATGGTCATCAACTATGATCCAGGTAAGTGTTTCCCTTGCAATTTCAACTTGCTCCAGTGTGGAGCCCGTGCCCTGCCCTGCCCCTAATCCAACGTGAAATCCCTGCCCTGTCAATGATAATGGATCATAATTATCCTCTCATTGACAGAGAGAGGGGGACTAGGAAAGGCCATGAACTTTTATAATCTGCAAAATGTGATTTTTTTTTTACTGTAATTTTATAAAAAGAAATTAGTCATATATTACGAGTATAGTTTCTTATTTTAAGTGAAAATTCCCCGCATGTATATAGAAGTTGCTTAACTATGCATAGAACTTTAATGTAAATTGTGATAAAAAAAAAAAAAAAAAAAAAAAAAAAAAAAAAAAAATTGGTCCATTAAAAAAGTTTTCTGGCTTCATCATGTTCTCCTCTTCTCATAAGCTACTGTAGCTCACCTCTGATGAGATTCAAACAAGAGATGTCCTGATAGGGATCCCAAACCTTTAGAATCTAGCGAAATCATACTTACTCTTTCAAAGACACCACCCATCAGGCCTTATGCTGAACAATATTGGAGTAAACAAGATGACTAACATCATGGGAACATGAGACTTGCCAATTCCAAGAGGCAAGAGCAAGGTACTGAGTAAACAGTAATGCTAAATAGAAATTTATAGCTGTATCCATGTTAAAACATTTGATTATTCTTAGTGAGAACATTTGACATGAAATTACATTTGAGCTTTTTCATTTTTGATTTAACCGGCCACCTGTTCTGCAAAGTACAGTTGTATACATCTCACTTCCCAATATACCGTAGAGATGTCAGTTGTACACATGATGTCATAAAAATCAATAGTATCCAATATATGCCTGCTAGCATATGAAATAGAGACATTTTAAATGCAGTCATTCACACATTCATTCGTGTTGGATATTCTCTAACAAAATAGTATATTTGCACAATATAAATTTATTTATTTATTTATTTTTAATTTGACTTCAACTAATACTCATAACTCAAGATTTTTCAATTTTAAAAATAATTTTGAAAGGATAACATGTATCGAAGATAAATATTGTCAAGATAAAAATGATAAGATGAATGTGTAATCATATTAAAATAAATAAGATATATAATGAAAGCATTAGAAATTAAGTAAAAGCTCCATCAATTGAGGGCAAAATAAAATAATAGAGATTAAAATGATTTAGTCACATGAAATGAAAATCTAAGAAAACTTTGGTTAAGAAGATTAGAAGATTGAACACATCTTCTTCAGTTAGAAAAAATAAATATATCGTGATAAAATAAATAAAAAAAGAATAGAATAGAATTAAACTAACTTAGATGAGAAGAATACAATTTGATTTAAAAACATTTCAATTATCAAAAGACATTACCTAAAATCATTTAGAATAAAAACCAAAAATTCATATAATCGATTCTAATTAATTTTGAAATTAAAACTTAGTTAAATTAAATTGAGTTGTTTAATTGATTCTAATTAATACTCAAAACTCAAACTCAAGACTTTTCAATTCGAATCAAAAACTCATTAATATCATATATCGTGTTAATTTCGTGTCTCAATGTCATGATGTCATACACGTGCCCCCTATTAGTAAATTTGAATAGAAAAAGGGTGGACGGATTAGGAATAGACATCCTCATTGTGTTTTAACTTAACATGTGGATTTAAAATATTTCTTTTTCCAAAGACAAATCTTTTTTCAAAACTAACTGCTTGTTTTTGTTTCCATTGATAAAACACAATTTCAAACTCAGGCTTTATACAATAACAGTAACACTGTGACATCCGTTCTAGCAATGTTCATTTACATTGAAACCACTCTGTGAAAGACATTCAAAACTTATTTGTGTTTGTTAGGCCAAACATTCATCAAGCTAACCAATTATGATCACATAATGTATGGCAATTTTCTTCACGGCTATGCTCTCTCATTTGGAATTTTTCTCAGAATTCACCAGTGAAAAGATTCTTTCTTCGACATTATTGGAAAATCTCACCCGTGGTCGCTCCCCACACTGCATGAAAATAACATGAACAAGATTTAATGAATGTTTGAGATGATAGAATATCTCAATTTTTTCAATGGGTTGATATCAGAGGAAAATAGATTAAATGATTGAAATTCTATTTTAGCACTTACAGTGATTCTGCAGTGAAAATTAAGATCATAATTCATTTGACTAAGACGGCTTTTTGCTAGTTCTTCTGCTTCAGATGCTTTCTTGCAAGCCTTTTTCACCTAAACTCGAATAAAAATTATTAACTTAAGAATTTATTTACTACATGTTTATGTCAAGGAAATGTGATGAATGGATGCATAACTCAACCCAAGGAACAATTGGACATTTCCATCACAAAAATAATATCATGACTCTTGTATTTTAATTCTCTGCAAACACACAGAAAGTTACAGTTCATGTCATTGAGGTAGTTCACAATCAGCAGCAGTCAGGTCAGCTCAGCTAGATGTTACAGTTCACAAAAGACATAGCTTGGTTATGATACAGGCTTTTGGGGCACCATAGATCCATTCATTACTTTCATATCCACATATAACTACATATTTTGCTAATCTAAGATCAGATAGACAAGGCAAAAGAACTAAAAGCAAAGTTTTACATGTCTGAAAAAGATACGAAGAATTCTGGTTGTACTATCTGGCTATGCTGGGTGATTCTCATCCCAAAAATTCAATATTACTTCTAAATCATTTGTCAATTCTGTCAACAGTTGATATGACACTAATAGACATGATAACAAACTAACAGGATAATATTAGTACATCAAAGCAGCATCTAGCATGTCATAAGGTGAAGTAAATGCATAAAATTACTAATTGGAAGCAACTAAGATGTTGTGATCATGAAAGTTTAGTGTACGTACTGCCAACAATATACAGAATAAGTCAATGCATCTTGAGTTCAAGCAGTATTCACCTGATTGATGCAGATAATAAGATTATCATCAGAACCAAATGCAGCTTTCTCAAGCATATTCCGTAGATGAGATAGTTCCTTGATCAAATCTACAGCCACTTCTTCAGCATCCTGCATCTGATTTTTGGAGAACTCGAATGCCCTCTCTGCATGGAGGCGAAAGGAAGCACAGTTTAAACAAGTGCAAAATCCTCTGCATCCTTTTGGATATTTTTTAAGGATACCCTTCCTGGAATCATGGGAAAGAATTCCCAAGGGATCAGACACTTCAAGCTTGGATGAGTTTTCAGACAAGCTGCCTGTATCGACTGGCTTTGCAGCATTAGTAGGTTTTAATACTGACATTCTACAGACCTCTTTATTATCAACAAACATTTCATGTGAAACCAAGCCAAGACAATCTCCTGAGGAAGATTTAGGACTGACAAGAGAACATAATGGAATTGTGTCTGAACTGGTTCCATTGAACAAACTCACAATGGAAGGGGCAGCATCTGACTGTCCAACTTTATGATCTGATACAATATCCACAACTTGTGATTCTTGCTCTTCTTGTAAACCAACTGACACTGATGTATCATTGTTGTGGTCAGAAGACTTTAGATTCAGTTGATCACTACCACATGAATGTTTGGTAGCCGGCAAAATAGCCATTTGCAAAGTACATGAAGCGGTATCATGATCCATACGATAACTTCTATCATTTGACTTCTCTACAGGAGTTTCATCAATGTCAAACACTGATAATTGGGAGAGTGGGCTTTCTTCTAAGCTCTTCTCAAGTTTTGGGCAATGCCCATTTCCAGAATCACCTATAAAAATTAGTTTCAAATATAAGCATGATGATGTCAAAGCACTTGGTTAATAAAATTGCCTTCAGAATGTAGGCATAAAAAAGATCTTAGAATTTACCAGAATTATCTTTAGCAATATCCATCAGATATGGAAGCAATCTTCTATAGCCAAAGGAGCTTCCAATCTTAAATAGCTTCAGTCGTGAGCATGGATTTAAACCCTACATTTCATAATTAACCACCTTACATTAGCAAAAATGTTAGGAACAAAGAATATGCTAACAATATTAACACATTGTGTGTCATACTCATGTCACTAGAAGTCATACATTATATGATTTCTGCAATGAACTGAGCTATTCTCAGGAGCTGATATTATCTTACCAATTTGGTTTTAGAACTGGAGTCCATTCTTTTGTCGCTGAAATAGCCATTGTTTCTGTGAGAACGTCCATTCAATGGCTTCCCAAGAACCTGATCAGCATTCGGTGAGACTGATTTGATTCTGTTATCCCCATTCTGATACACCACTGATTTACCAAAAATGTCAGCATCTGGTGGTATCTTCTGAATGGATTCTTCATTTGGATCATCAATTTTATCACCACCTTCCTTATTTGCAATGCAGCTATTTCCTTCTGTAGAAACATTAGAACTTGTATGATCCGGCTCAACAGTTGTAGATGCCAAAGATACATCATGCACAATATCATTAGCATCTTGAGCATTGCAAGTACACTTGCTTACAATGCCTTTAGTCTCTCCACTGTCCACTGGTTTTGTATCATTGGAAAATCCAATGGTATGAGGATTATCCACCCCTGAAGAGCTTTCCTGGTTCTCGTCTTTCCCAAATAGCATTGATGAATCAGTACCATCATCTAAGCCACCAGCAAAAATTGGGGCACCCTGTGACACAGAATCACATGCTTGAACCTCCTCCACGGAAGAGCTCTCTGTTCTAACTTTATCAATTGACATTTGTTGGCTCTCAATGTTTGGGCTTTTATCTTTTCCAGGGGCACCTGTGGATATGAATCTCAACAAAGTTTAGCTTTCTAGTTTAGTTAACATTTTTAAGTTTCTTTATCATTTAACAAGCAAGGAACTTACAAGAATTATCTTGGACCATATCTATCAAATAAGGAAGCAATCTTCTATAGCTGATTGAGCCTGGGGCTTTGAAAACTTTAACTCTTGACCATGGATTAAGACCCTATTTCAGAAACCCACACCCTAGCTTAAATTAGCAGAACAAATCATAGAATTCTCTATGGCTATACAGGGAAAAAAGGAAGTTACTTTAACAATCATCATTCACCAAAAACTTAACTTGAGTGCAAGATTGGTACATACCGATTTGGGTCCTGAATTATTGACAATTTTCTTGTCAACAGTGTCTTGTAGATCCTCTCTCTTCTGAAGATTCTCAGATGACAGATTCGGAGAAAGATGTTCCCAATTAAGGGTCTCTGCATCTGGAGGTGTTGCCTGTACATAATCTTCGTTCAAATCGCCAAACCCATTTGAAATCTCACCATTACCAGCACTTCTCAGATCAGTCACAGGCAAATTAGTATTATTCTGCCCTTTTCTAGAATAATCCATATCTTTATTTTCTTCCTCTTTCTTGCTATCCAAACAATTCCCATCAAAATCCTCTTCATTAATAAAGCAACCAGATCTCATCTCTTCCATATTCTTGGAATCACAAGAAAAACCATCTTCAAATCCTTCAATCCCTTCCTCAGGTCCCTTTTTCTCTTCACCATCAACGCACAGCCCACAATCATTATCCATCGAAGCCAAAGAGAAAACCCGTCTGGCGCGAAGATCTGGTATGAATATTGAAGACCAGTCATCTACATCAACAGGATCTTGGGTCAATGCTGTTTCTAATTTTGGTCTGGCCTTCTTGTTGTGGGTTTGAAACTGGGTTTTCGATGGGAACCCAACTGGGCATGACCGAAGATTAGTATGGTGTTTTCTGTGGCGAAAGGAATCGGTCCGTGCTAGACCAGATCGATTGCGATGAAGATAGATCTTAGATTTGCTGCGGGTGAAGATACCCATGAAAGGATGGTCCGAAGAAGATGACCTCTTTCTTTTCTTAGAGGTGGTATGAGAGGAATCTGGAGTTGCTTCCATGGTTGTGTGTGTGAGAGAGAGTGAATGGATGGTAATGGAAAATGGTGGGATTTTGGAGAGAGCGAAATTTGGCGGGATAGATGGGGAAATGATGGCGGGAATGTAACAGAGAGTGGGGACATTTTGGCGGGAATTGGGATACTCTCTTGCCCGTATCTGACCCAATAAAATTTCAACTTTAATATTTTAACTTATGTAAATTATTATTATTATTTTAAATTTAAATATTATGTTTTTATAATTTTAAATATTAGTATAAAAATATATATAAATAAAATTTATTATATATATATAAATTAGTTAAAAAATAAAAAAAAAATTATATATATTAATCTACATAAATTTTAATTAAAATTTACCCACATAATGACATTGAAAAAAAAAATTGATAAGATATAGTTAAAAACTTTTGAAAAAATATAAAAAAAAATGATGTGATTCGACGTTTATCTATTTGAATTTTATGATTTTTTTTTTTTAACAAAACAAGTCTTATACATTAGCTCACGTTGAATAAAATTCTCAACACCGTTAATGAGACTGACGTGGCAGACCCATAATATTATAATATTTATTGAGAAAATTACACCAAATAATTTTTTTTTATTTTTTTTAAAATACCCTTTTATTTTTTAGATTTTTAAAAGTATTTTTTTTATACTTTTGATATATTTATTATATACTTTTAATATATTTATGATATATCTTTAAAAATGAAATATTTTTAAAATAAAAAATTTAATAAGTGTATTTTTGAAAAAAAAAAAAGAAAAGAATACATATATGAGAATATTTTATTTTTTTAGAGTGTCTGTGTAAAAAACTCATATCAATTTTGGTTAAATCTTGTCTACACTGGGTGCATACATCAATTCAATAAGATAAAAGCACATAGGGTAAAAAAGAGTATCTTATATTTTCACTAATAAAAAAAAAACAAATGAGTAATATTAATTAAAATATCTCATCACTCATTAACTTGGTGTATGAGATAAAACTATACACTTGTATTTGCAATAATTTTTCATCAACTTTTCTTATTTTTGTGGGGCTCACTTGACTTAAAATTAAAAAAATAATAATAAGTTTTTTTTAAATAAAATTTTTTAAAAAAATTAAGCTGATTTTTTTTTTAAAGAAATTTTTCTTTTAAAAAAAATTCTTACTTTTTAAGAAATTTTTCTGTTAAAAAAAAAAACTATTTTTTTATAAATTTTTTTCTTATTTTTAAGTTAATTTCTTTTTTTAAAATTTTCTTTTTTTATATATTTTAAGTGAAGTGGGCCCCATAAAAATAAAAATTGATATTATAATATTGTGGGCTCATTACATCAACCTTCTTAATGGTGTTAAGAATTTTGTCTCCCTCCAGCCAACGAAATAAACCATAAGACTCGTTTTGTTGAAAAAAGATATACACGACCAAATAATTAAACATCCAAACCACAAGATACATTATTGTATTTTTCCCAAAAAATTTTAAACAATTTTTTAATTCAGTTTTTATTTTATATATATAAATATTACTGACACATTTATTATCCAACCATTGAATATTCATTTAATTTTAATATATTTAAATATTAATTTATAAAAAATATATTATATATTTAAATATTAATTTATAAAAAATATATTTTTTGTAATTTCAATTAATAATTTATATTATTATAAATTTGATAAGCTAATAAAAATATTTATGTCCATTTTTTCTCTAACAAAATATTTCATAAATTATGTAATAATGGTATAAATGTTTTTATTTGCATTTATTTTGATTATTTATAGAAATGGATTTTGGATAGCGGGTACCAATGTGTTAAATTCATACATTAATCTAACTCACAATAGAGCCATTTTTTAACTGGGTTAAGGGTCAATTTAGTCCATGTGTTTTTTCCAGATTTTTAATCAAATCTCCCAAATACTTTTCGATTTAATTTCAAATCTTAATTTTTATTTTCAAGTCAATTAAGTTCATTTGGCTCTGAAGTTCAGCGAGTGTTTAACACACTAAACTTTAAATTTAAAATATTCAATAAATTATAAAGAAATTAATAAAATAATAGTTAATGAATATAATAATTGGTCTTGCAGTTAAAAAACATAAATCCCCAAAAGCTTAAAAACAAAATCCCTAGAAAATAAATCCTCAAAATCGCAAAGAACCCCAAAATATAACAAGAAAAAATTGGCAGGTGAATTGAAGAAAATGTCAAGTCGAAGCTCATCAGCGTCCCATGGAGGATCATTGTTGGGTTATTGACGTAGAAGCAATCGTCCAAATTTTTATTACGAAGGTTTCCCAAGATTCTGTGATTGCGGATTGAAAGCTCCAAAATGGGTTTCATGGAGTGATCTAAACCTAGGCAGGAGGTTCTACTGCTGTAGTAAACCAAGGGTAAGAACCATATAAATTGTTCAATATTCATGTTCTCATCTCAATTATTCTTGCTATAGAGTTTGATATGAAATTTTTTGTTTTTGTTATGTGCAAAATTGTAGCAGAACGTTGTATGTGATTATTTTACTTGGCATGATGAAAGGGTTAATCCAATGTCAATGATTATGATTAAGGAGCTAAAGAACAAAGTAACAAAATTGCAGCAAGAGAATGTTATGATGAGGAGGATAAGTGGTGAATGTGAAGATATTGAAGTATCCTTCTTGGAGATCGATTATGAACAATTGACAAGGGAGTCGAAGATGGAAAGAGATAAGAGCAGTAGATACATGAGGGGGATGCTTTTTTTTATTTTTTATTATTATTTATTTGCTCTTGTTATGTCATGGCTTTTCTTAATTTTCTTTGTAGTCTTTAGTTGATAATGGGAGTTGTAATTAGTGAATGTTTTATATGGTAAAATTTGTGGCTTTTTTGCCATTTTGTGACAGGCTTAGTATTTGTGATAGACTTCAGTGAAAATTGAGCTTGTCAATTTTCTGTTTGCAAACAAGTGTAATCATTTTGGATTAGAAAGAATGAAATTAATGACAATTGCTTTCTTATATGTTTAAATTAAATTGTGTACATATTAGAAGGCTTCCATTGATACACTTTGCTTTTTCCCTCAATGTTTGTTATGAAAGTTTACTAAATAGTCAAAGTACATGCTATTTGATAGGAAAATTGGGACTGAATCATAATATAAATGGACATGATAAGATTAACTAAATATTTCATTGCATATCATTTAGCTCAAAAATAGGACTTCTTTTACATCAGCGACAGTAAGTATAGTAAAAAACAAACGTTTTAAGCCTCTATCCAAATATACCATTGTGGTCATATACACATAAAAAAACAAACAAAATCATTCTCTTGTTTAGCAACTATCTATGATAATGACCATGTATAGCCTGATTTGACAAGTAAAGAGTTTGATATGCAATCAAAAAGTTAAAAAGTATTAGCTTGTCTTCTTTCAATGTTTCCAAGTTGGCCTAATTGGCTTTAGCTTTTGCTGAGGCTTCAGATGAGTTCTCTGTTGAGGCATCTGCAAAAGCTGGTTAGTTGAGCTTGATTCCTTTGATGTTGTATCTCCTATTGGCATTGATCCACCTAAGTTGACAATGCTATTAATACCAACATCAACTTGTTGTGTGGAATTATAAGCATTGTGCCTTAGATTATAATTGATCCATATTGGAACCATGTGAAATATTTACAACACTAACATTTACATCAATATCATCCCAAAATCCATAAAGTGCTCTAACAAGTGAAGCAAACAAAACATAAAGCGCACATAAGTTCTAGAAAATTACCATGCAAATTTTGAATATTTGGAGCAACAATTGGTCTGAATCTTATAAGTCTATGTGGACTTGGTGGAGTAATAGGGTACCACAAATTGGGCATACTCACATTTGACACACCTGACCCTTCATTTATTGCACTTCCCTTCTCCTTAGCACCAATATTGCTTGTTGATTGAATTGTTTTATTGGATGACTCCATTCTTCTCTTTTCTGCAACATTTTATGGTGCAGGTTGCACAAAGGCTTTTGTCCTCACTGATTCTTCTAAGCCTTGCACTGCTTGTCTTCCTTTTTTTTTTTTTTTTTTCAATTATCTTTTTTTGACCTTCCCTTTGTAATTGTATGGTAGTTACACATGGATTCCCTCCTCCCTTCCTCCCTCATTGCAATCCATGAGCTTGAAAATCACCATGCTTAGGTCTTGAGGAATAAATGTTCATTGGTTATTACCCTTTAATCCTTCAAATTAGTGGATGTCCTTTAGAAATAATCACTTCACCAAGAAGACCAGACTGAAAATCGCACAATACAACTCATATAAACTAAACATATCTAATTGCACATTGTAAAAACACAACAAATATTTTAGTTAGTACTAGTATACTCACATTCCATGTGACACTACCAGTCTTTTCGTTGTAATATAAACCAACCCCTACTTGGTTTTTGAATTTCCTTTGCCTTTGGATATTTAGGGGAGCAACATTAATTTTAGCTTTACTTTTTCTTTGCACAACCTCTGTTGGCGAAGGACCTTTTTTTCCTATATTAACATTCTCTTTAATTTTAATTCCAACTGATTTTGTGCATGAGTTCCATTCCTGTTAGATGTAACTCATAGACATTAGTTTCATCTAGTCAATATATTACTATATTCAAGCTTGAACTAAAATGTAAGGTGTCACTTACAAATGCTTCAGGTGAATACATTGAAGGTGCATAAATTGGAGGCATACTCTGCATGTCATCAAGTCACAAAATTGATTCCTCATTTCCTCTTGATACTCCTATTTGCTCATTGGTGAATTGTTTGTGATACATTTTCAGTTTTTTATTCCTATCATATTTTATGAAAACAAGTATAGTTGTTTAAGTATTAGTTATTAAATTACTATCTAATAATTAATAGTAGTCTAGTTAATGAACAAGCTTGCTATGAAATTGATACTTGTGTTGAAGCAGATTGATTTGGATTATGAGATGCTTCAGTCCTCTCCCTAGTATTTCTCATATCATTTGTATTAATCAAAAGTATAAGTTCCAGGATTTGTTTATCACCTTGCCAATGATAAAATTGCAACTTGGCTTGTTATGCCCTTGTTCTTTACATTTTGAGCACGTAACAGGTAACCCCTTTCTTGAAACCTTCCCATCTACAACTCTTCTTGGATCTTGTGAATCCTTTCCTCTAAAAATTTTGGGTCTACCAACAAGCCGTTTTCCTTCATAAGATTGAATTGCTGCTTTTCCTATTATTGGCCACATATTTCTTCCCTTAACAGGTTTCAAAAAGAAAGCATAACTCTTCAAGTATGTCTTTTTGATATACCATGATGAAATGTAATCAAGGACTTCTTTTTCATTGTCATATACGGCACATATTCCATATGGACATGGAATTCCAGATAAATCCCATGACCTACATGTGCATGACCTGTTTTCTATATTCATTGTATGTGTATCTTTTCCTTCAACTACTTCATATCCTAAATCACCATTAAAGTACACATGACAATTGGTGGCTCTAATTATATTCCTTTCTAACTTCTCTATGGATGCAGGACTTATATTAGTTATCCATTTACTAGCCTCAACCCTCTTCTTTGGGATCTTAGTCATTTGGTCTACTTTAATATCCTCAAACATGCTTATTATATGCTTGGCTTTAGCTTCTAAGTGAGTTCCATTAAAGGACTCACACATATTGTTATCCACAACATCACAACATGGATAAAAGGGAAAATATAACCTACGCCAATTTGGGGGAAGATATTTGATACGAATCACAAGTATTCTAAACTTGTGACCCAATATCTTTGCGCTTGGAAGCAACTCCTTGGAAAGCTAAATCAGATTTTTCCAAGTCCGCGACCCAATCCCAACTTGTGATAAAACACCTTGAAATATGATCTTGCGATCTTCGTGACACAATACCAACTTGTGAAAGAGAACCTTGGAATTAATACTAACAAAGTAATTAGCTTTGCTTGTATGAATCTTGATTCAAACAAGAATAAAAAACAAGAGATCACACTCTTAAGGGAATTTGAAATTCAATAATCAAAATTTGATTACAACTTTGAGTTAAGGCCATATTTATAAGGTTACAAGGATAAGTAACCCTAATTAAGGTGTTTGGCCATAGAACTAAACTAATTCTAACTCAAAAATAACCTTGATTCAATCTTCAAGTGCTGCCTTCTAGCACTTTAGTCAATGTCACCAAGCTTAGATTATTATCTTAAAGCCCAAACTTGATATTTAACTTTTCCTTGCATTCTTGAATCATAGCAAGGTCATTCCACAAGTCTTGAATCATCCCATTTAATACATCCTTGAATTTTTTCATTCTTGCTCTTGTAATGGGACCACTAGGAAGTTGAATTGGATCCTTGTTTTGGTGTGCATCTTTATTTGCATCATTGCCTCCCTCCTCAAGATGATTCATCCAATAATCTCCAACATCTACATCAAAAGGAGAAAGATCACTAACATTAAAGGTAGCACTTACATTATACTCACCAGGAAGATCTAATTTGTATGCATTGTCATTGATCTTCTCAACAACTTGAAAGGGACCATCTTCTCTAGGATGAAGCTTTGACTTCCTTTGAGTTGGAAACCTTTCCTTACGCATATGTACCCAAACCCAATCACCAGGTTCAAATACAACTCGTCTCCTTCCTTTATTCACTTGGCTTGCAATTTGTTGATTCCTCTTCTCAGTATTCTTGCGCACTTTTTTATGTAGTTTCTTCACCAAATCTGCCTTCTTCTTCCCATTGAGACTAGTTCTTTCATCACAAGGTAGAGAAACTAAATCCAAAGGGGTTAGTAGATTAAAGCCATAAATAATCTCAAATGGTGAAAAACCAATAGTAGAATGCACAACCATATTATATGCGAATTCAACAAATGGAATACACTCTTCCCAATTCTTTAAATTCTTTTGAACAATAGCACGCAACAAAGTTCCTAAAGTCTTATTTACAACCTCAGTTTGTCCATCAGTCTGTGGGTGACAAGTGGTAGAAAATAACAATTTAGTTCTCAATTTACTCCATAAAACTTTCTAAAAATGACTTAGAAACTTAACATTCCTATCACTAACAATAGTTTTTGGAATGCCATGCAAACACACTATTTCCCTAAAGAACAAATTAGCAATGTTTGTGGCATCATCAGTTTTATTACAAGAAATAAAATGTGACATTTTGGAAAACCTATCAACCACTACAAAAATAGAATTCCTCCCCTTTTTCGATCTAGGTAAACCTAAAAAAAAGTCCATGGAAATATCAGTCCAAGGTTCACTAGAAACAGGTAAAGTAGTATACAAACCTTGATTCAAAACTTTAAATTTAGCTTATTTGCACACAACACATCTATCACAAACCTTTTGCATATCCTTTTTCATTTTAGGCCAATAGAAGTGTTCATTCAAAGTATCTAATGTTTTAGCAATACTAAAGTGACCCATCAACCCTCCCCCATGAGCCTTTTTAACAAGCAATTTTCTCATAGAATAAATAAATATGCATAATTTATTTTCTTTAAATAAAAACCCATCCATTCTATAGAACTTACCAAATGCAACTTTTTCATATGCTTTAAAAATACTAGAAAAATCAGAATCGTCAACATACAAAGATTTAATGTTTTCAAATCCAAGCATTCTTGCATCTAAAGCATTAAATAAAGTATACCTCATTGAAAGTGCATCGGCCACAATATTCTTCTTACCTTGCTTGTATTTAATTACATAAGGAAATGTCTCAATGAATTCGATCCATTTGGCATGCCTCTTGTTCAACTTACCTTGTTCCTTTAGGAATCTCAAAGATTGATGATCAATGTGAATTACAAATTCCTTAGGCCAAAGGTAGTGTTGCCAAGTCTCTAAAGCTCTTACTAAGTCATAGAGCTATTTGTCATAAGTAGGATATTTCAATGAAGCGCCATGGAGCTTTTCACTAAAGTAGGCGATTGACCTCTTTCCATGCATAAGAACAACTCCAATACCTAAACCTGATGCATCACACTCAATTTCAAAAGTATTAGCAAAGTTAGGCAAAGCAAGAATAGGTGCCTTACAAAGCTTATCCTTTAACAAATTAAATGCATATTCTTGTTTTTTTTCCCACTTAAAAATACAATTCTTTTTAATGAACTCTGTGAGAGGTGCAGCTATGGTGCTAAAGTCTTTCACAAAATATCTATAAAAACTACCTAATCCATGAAAACTTCTTACCTCACTTACCGATTTAGGAGTAGGCCAATTTTTGATAGCACTTACCTTCTCTTCATCAATTTCAACACCTTGTACACTTACAACAAATCCTAAAAATACAATTCTATCTAAATAAAAAGAACACTTTTTAAGGTTAGCATACAACTTTTCTTTCCTCAAAATATCAAGCACACACCTTAAGTGTTCTAAATGTTCATCCAAACTCTTAGAATATACAAGAATATCATCAAAATAGACAACAACAAATTTCCCAATTAAGTCCCTCAAAACATGGTTCATAAGTCTCATGAAAATGTTAGGTGCATTAGTCAAGCCAAAAGGTATAACCAACTATTCATACAAACCATGTTTTGTTTTAAAAGCTGTTTTCCATTTATCACTTTCTCTCATCCTAATTTGGTGATATCCACTTTTCAAATCAATTTTGCTAAAGATAGTAGAACCATGCAACTCATCAAGCATATCATCTAACCTAGGAATAGGATGGTGAAACTTTACCATTATGTTATTAATTGCATGACAATCAACACACATACGCCAAGAACCATCTTTCTTAGGTACTAGCAAAACAGGTACAACACATGTACTCATACTTTCTCTAACATGCCCCTTAGTCATTAACTCATCAACTTGCCTTTGAAGCTCATTTGTCTCCTCGGGATTACTTCTATAGGCTGGCTTATTTGGAATTAAAGCTTCAGGAATGAAATCGATTTAATGCTCAATACCCTTAATAGGTGGCAATCCATTGGGTATCTCCTTGGGAAAGACATCTCCATATTCCTTTAAAAGAGAAACAAAAATCCTAAGCAAAGAAACATTAATGTCATTAGTATTAAGATATAGTTCCTTGTACATGAGTACAAGTATGTTTTTCTTTGAAAACCGTGCTTCCTTAATATCACTTCCTTTTTCATAAAAGCTCACTTGTTTCTTTTTACTCTCAACAAGCTCTTTTCCCTCAACTCTTTCTTTTTTCTCATTCAAATTTTCTCTCCTCTCATTCGAATTCACTCTCTTTCCTTTCTCACTATTTTTGCCACTCTTTTCTTTTGAAATCTCTCTTTCTTTTGATACATCATCACTCACACTCTTTTCTTCACTATTATTTTCTCTCTCATTTCGATTTCTGTTAAGCTCATTCTCATAGATCTCTCTAGGTGAAAGTGGTACAAGAGTATTCTTTCTTCCATCTCAAAAGTGTAGTGATTGGTGTTTCCATCATGCAACACCCTTCTATCAAATTGCCAGGGGTGTCCTAATAAGAGATGACCTGTTTGCATAAGCACAACATCAAATAATATCTCATCTCTATACTTGACTATCTTAAAAGTAACTAGAACTTGCCTTGTCACCCTCTTTTCCCCACAATCATTAAGCCATTTAAGTTTATAAGGATACGGATATTTAGTGGTTGGTAACCCTAATTTCTCAACAAGTGTGGTACTAGTTACATTGGTTACACTACCCCATCAATAATTACATCTCAAACTCTATCTTGTACAAGGCATCTAGTTTGAAATAAGTTTTCCCTTTGCTGGTCATTGTCATCATGTTGGACTTGCATATTTAATGTTCTTCTTTCAACAAAAGATCTCCCACTTTCGGCTACTTGGAATGGATCATCCTCCTCTTCATCACTTGCATCTTCAAAAGAAGACATCTTTTCTTCTTCACTTTCACTAGCCGAATAGTACTCCCCATCAAGCATGCATATGGTTCTTTTATTTGGACAATTCTTCTTGTAATGACTTACATCTTGACATTTATAACATCTAATATTTCTTGTGTTAGTAGGAGTGGAATCATTTTTACCTTTGTCCTTGCTTGAAGTGGATGATTTTGGAGCCTCATTGGAATCGGTCTTAGGCTTGGATGATGAAGCCTTGTCATCTCTCATCCAATTTGATTTGAATGGTGAATTGTAGGAGGTGGAAAATCGATTGGTACCCTTCTTTTTCAATTGCTTCTCAACATTCAAAGCAAGGTGAAGTAAGTCTTCAAGCTTCATATATGGATGTAACTCAACCACATTAGCAATTTCCTTATTTAACCCATTGAGGAATCTTGCCATAGTAGCTTCATTATCTTCTTCCACATTGGCTCTTATCATGACTACCTCTATCTCCTTGTAGTATTCCTCAACACTTTTGGACCCTTGAGTGAGAATTTGAAGTCGATTGTACAACTCCCTATAGTAGTGGCTTGGTACAAATCTTCTTCTCATGATAGCCTTGATATCTCTCCACTTTGTAATAGGTCTCTCCATATTTCTCCTTCGCTTTTGCTTGGTATCATCCCACCAAGTAATAGCATATCTGTCAAATACAGCCACGACAAGCTTCAACTTCTTGGATTTAGTGTAGTTGTTGCAATCAAATACCAATTCTGTCTTCTTTTCCTAATCCAAGTAAGCCTATAGATCCATTCTTTCATGAAATGATGGAATTTTCAGTTTGATCCCACCATTGTTGTTGTCTTGTCTTGCCCTTGGTCATACTTCCTCTTCCTCTTTATTATCTTTAAGCGATTCAGTCTCATCATCTTCTAGAACCCTCCTTTGAACTAGCCTAAGATTAGGAGCATTTGGTGACTGCCCCCTTGTGATGGAAGCTTCTAATCGATCCATTCTTTCATCGCTTCTTCTTTCCATTCGATCTATTCTATCAATCATGTCACCATATCTTCTATTCATAACTTGCATCATTTTTGTTAAGGCTTGGATTCGATCTATTTCACCATGTGGATTTCCTGTAGTTCCACTCATTTTTAAGGCTGCAAAACAATGTTAAGCAAGAAATCTCACTTCACTCCCTCACGTGTTTCACTCAAGTAATTTGTCACTTATGATCACTCGTGTTTTGTTTCACACTCAAATTAATGGCTTTTCTTTAGATGAGCTCACGCTAAGCCTTTTTCCACTTGATTTGTTCAAATTGGTTGCAAGATCAAAATTAATACAAACTGTACTAAATTACAATGAAAAATAACAAAACCAAGGCTAAATTAATTTTCAAAAATCCTAAAAATCCTAGGAACAGAAATCGAACTTTGAAAAGAACTCTAATCCTAATTTTGAAAGCAAGTAAAATAAAAAAATTTACTAACCCTAAAACAATTTAATTTAACAAAGCAAAATAGCACGAGGACTAGGAATTAAATGAAATGAAAAGGAAAAATTAAGAAATCAGAATGGGAATAGGAAAGTCAAACTGAAATTTTGGAAGGAATTAGGAAGCCAATCCTAGCTTTTTTTGGATAGATTCTTTGACTTGGTCAAACTCCTTGTAAAATGCTGAAATCTTTGATTCTCCTTGTACAATCTTGAAAATCAGCTTCCTTTCTTGTCCTTTTCAATATAAGAACTCAATATCTTCTATAAATACTCTAGCAATTAAAATTTTCTCACTTTCACTTTTTTTTTTTTTTTTTACAATTACAGAAACAATAAACTTAAGACAGAAAAGAAAAAAAAATAGAAACAGAAACATAATTAAGAAGTCAAACCAATTGTGAAGTTCTTTCAACAAAAAAACTTTCAGGGCCTCCAAAACAACTTCAAACGGTTGAATTTGGGCCTTAAACTGGGTGATTATG
This sequence comes from Vernicia montana, assembly GCA_949750685.1. NCBI lineage: Eukaryota > Viridiplantae > Streptophyta > Magnoliopsida > Malpighiales > Euphorbiaceae > Vernicia > Vernicia montana. The sequence continues at coordinate 1,107 of CATKHJ010016274.1, read as the reverse complement.
GTAACTTAGTCACAATTATAGATCTCTGAATGAGTTTCGTTTTGAAATATTACGAGCCCCGTTACTCATCCTGAGCCAAAAGTTATGGCCTTCTAAAGTTGATTTGCACACGAAACTTCATGTAAGTGATGGTCGAATGTTCTTTCCTTCTTCCAATGCAATTTGAATTATCCAAATAGGTATGTTTTGAATGATTTGACCTTCCAAAGACTAAATTTGATGAAATGGAAAAGAACAAAAAAGACATAAAATAATACAGAAAACACGAAATAAGAAAACGATTTTAAATTTGAGGTTCAATTCAAATTTGATTTTGATTTTTGATCCAAAGGAACAACTTTTTTTTGGTATTTTTTTATTAATTTTGACACTAAACAGAAAAGAACAAACGAATACAGAAAAGAATAGAAAGCACAGAAAATGCAGAAATCAAACAGAAAGCAACAAAATACTATATTTGGAATTCAAATTGAAGGAAACACAAGAATCTTAATTCGAATCGACCTAGACTAAACAAGACACTTTTTTTTTTATTTTTTTTTTATTTTCAAATTTGTATTTAAGCAAATATTAATGATCCTAAGTCCTAACAGAACAATATATCACGAATCGGAAAGAAACTGTAATACCCTAACCTTATGAGCAATTAATTACATGATTATGTGATTGAATTAATGCTTATGATGATATGTTGTGTGTATATGAATAATGAGAGTGATAATTGCATATAAGAGAAATATGCCATAGTGATTAAAAAAGAAAATTTCATTGCCATAATTGTGAAAAATAGAAAGTTCTGTGTTGGAAATATAATTATAAGAAGTTAGTTAATTATGTTTTTGGCATGGTTCTTTGAACTTAGTCAATATGTGTCTTGATTCATTGTAAATGATTTTAAATGGAAGGACTTAAGTGGAGATTTGCCATTTGGAAGACACAAAATGAATTATCATCATCTTTTTTCATTTCCATTTCCATATCAAGAACATTACATTTTTCTCTCAAAGTTTCTCTCAAAATTTCTTCTCATCTTCTTCATTTCTTCATTGATTTTGTAAGATCAACCATCAAAAGTGAAGATCAAGAGGTAATGATTCAAAATCTTGA
>CATKHJ010016239.1:0-10388 GCA_949750685.1 Vernicia montana | reverse complement strand
ACATTTAGAAATTTAATAAAAACTATAAATATAATAAATTATTTAATTTCATATTTCGTAGCAATATCAAAATTATTAAAAATATAATTTAAAAAGTATAATTGTAAAATTACAAGCTAAATGCAATCTTATGAAACATAATAAAGCATTTACTATTTTGTTTTCTTCTTCTTCTTCTTCTTCTTCTTTTTTTTTTTTTTTTTTTTAATAAACTGCCACTAAGTTATATCTATAAGTATAAGCATATACAGTAACTACTTTCACATTCGGCAAAAAAAAAAACTACTTTCACAGCTGCTCGAAAGTATATCATTATAAAATTAATATTATACATACTCTTATGGATTTTTAATATTGACACTGGGATAATCCTAATTAAACTATAATTGAGTTAAAAGTTCGCACAAATTCGTCCCGGTAAAATCAGACATATCTCCACTACAAATATAACAATTATAACTATCCAAATTATGAGATCTCACATAATCCTCCATATTCTACGATCTCGTAAATTCATGAATTATATTTTTCATAATAAAGATATAAAAATCCCTCTAATAATTAATTTAATTTAGGTTGGATTTATTTCCATTTTTATTTCTAATAGTTAAACATACTCATTCTATAGTATTTTAACTTGTTCGTTGCAGTCTCTCTGCCAGAAAACTCTTCACTGGTCTAACTATTATGTTTTGCAGGCCAATCACTGTGAATTTTTTTTTTTGAGAACTTTGGTATCAAATATAATCATTAAAATATTATTATTCTAAAAAAAAAATCATTAAAATATTCTATATATTAGCAATATATTTATCTTATTTAGTTCCTGGGCTGAAAAAGATAAAATATGGGGCAAGGAGAATTGTGCAATCAATAAAGGGTTGAAAACTTGAAACTCACTTAATTAGTTTGGTCCACCATATCTAAATCAAATTCATACACATGCCTTTGTTAAAAGTGAATAATTAAGCATCTAATCAAGCCTTCAAACCAGGCCTTTTGCTTGCACTTTTGCGTATCCAAAAGTTAATTATTAATCTCTTTATTAATTAACTTTTTTACTTGTTTATTATATTATTTTCATGATAATAATTTAGAAAATTTTACATCAAATCTATGAGATTATCACTAAATGCAATAGAATATGATATGTAGGCCCATATATTTAATCATGAGAAGTAGGGTTGACACTTGCATGGGATTCTTGATGCTTCTAAGCTAAAAATCCAAGATGGCAAAAGTTAATTTCCCATATAGCTAGTTTCTTCCATGGAAAACTCTCAAGTGAATCATTTCTTATGGTTAGAGATAACATGCAAGTGTTGGAGCCAAACTAGAATGGAACTTATACTATACATATATTGAGAATTATTGGGTGTATATATGGGTTTTACTGCACGATGATAAATTTATGAGTTCCATCTAAAATTAAAAACATAAATATCTCATATTTTTTAGAATGAGACTACATTGTATTCGGTTCATATATATTAATTAAATAATTTCTCCATGTATTTATAATTATAATTTTACCAAATGTTGACAAGAATTGAAAGGAAAATCAATTTTCAAACCATATTAAATGATTTTGGAAATTTTATAATGCTTAGGGTGCGTCTGGATCGGGGTTAAAAATATAGAGTGTAACAATTACAAGTGTAACTATTAAGAGAGTAATAGTTACAGGTGTAACAGTTAAATTGTTAATCTTGTCTGGCAACTCAAGGGTAATGGATAAGCTATTAACATGGTTAACTGAGTTTTGTATAAAATATTAATTTTTTTAATGAAAAAACTTAATTTAAAAAAAAAGACATTTTCACAATTTTTTTACTAGCTAAAACAAATTATATATATTTTTTAAGAAAAAACTTATCATATTTTAATGAATAAAGTAATACTATAAAAAAAATAAAAATAAATATGCACTCAATCATTATCTAAAACTAAACAAAATAAAAAAAAAATTCAGTTAAACAATTCTATAAATGAAATCCAAAATAAAAAAAAAAAATCCATAAAAAAGAAAAAAAAATTCCTTTTCCTTTTATAATAGACAGTTGAGCCTCTTTTTTGCGCGTTTATTTTTATTACACGTCTTTACCCTAACCTCTCCTAGGTTAATGAATTAAAGTTTAATTGGAAGCAATTGTTAAGGAGGTTAAACATTAATCTTGATATCTAAAAGCTTACCAAATAAAGTTAAAGAGGGTTAAAGTATTACAGGAGTAGCATTTAACCCCTTTTAACCTCGATTCAAACGCACCCTTAGTTGTAAATGTTTAAATAGGATGGACAATTCCAAAGATATCTTAATTAGTTTTAGAACAAAACAATTAGAATTACCCTCATTTCAATTGAAAATTGTGTATTATCCATATAGGGTTCTGCAATTGAGAAGATACATGGATCTGAAATGAAAAGAAGGATAATTTGTCGACAAAACCATTAAAAAAAAAAAAAAAAAACGAAGGATTTTTCTATTTTATTGTGAGAGAAAGTGATGGTTGAAATGATAAGATCATTTATTCTCCCCGGAATGATATACAAAGTCAACAAATGTCAATTAATATAGAATTTATGATTATACAAAAGCTAAATAGAATAGTATTTTCATATATTCTCTCTTTTATAATTTATTAGACGTTTTAGAAATTTTTTATTATTTTAAATTGATAATCATTTTAAAAATTTTTAATAGCATTTATTATTATTATTTTTTAATTTTATCCTCATCACAAATTTTATTTTCTTTTATAAAATAAATTTTAATTATAATAAAATAAAAATAAATTAGTCTATTTTAATTAAAAATAAAATTATTTAATAATTTTCTTAATTTTTATGCATATTAAAACGATGAAAGTACGGTTCATCACGAATTATTACAAGGGTTTTTTTTGAAACCATTAAATCCAAAATAGAGACAAGACACGCTTGTAAAGGCACACTCATCACGCCTTTAACAGAAAACACAGAGATATAATTACATTTTGTTAAGATGATGGTGATTTTAACAAAGTATGCTAACTCATGAATTCATTTTAACACACACTATGCTTAATTGAAGTGGGATTTGAAAATCAAAATCATTAGTGGCACATACATGATCCATGATACACTTGGACAACTAAACACTTAGACTCTTTTAAATAGAAAATACACTAAAAAAAAATTGACTAAATTTGTTATTTGTATTCACACAATAACTTTAAGTTTACTAAAATTAAATAATTATTTATTTATTTGATATTTTAATCTTTATATACAAAATAGTGCTTTTTAATTTTTTGTTTCTTAAATTCATATTTTAACTGTCATAGAAAATAATAATAAAAGGATTAAATTTTAATTTTCAACGGGTAAATTTAAAATAATATATAATCAAAGCTAATATTTAAATTTAATAACAATAATAACAATAATTTGTGTATGTTAAAATATTTTAAAAAATAATAAAAATAATAAAATTTTAATTAATTAATTAATTTTATTAACTTTAAATTTCACAAATATTAAATATATTTTTTTATAAATTATATTTTAATGTATAAAAACTAAGAAATCATTTTATATTGAATTAAATTTGTAATATTTTAATTAATTAATTAATTTTATTAACTTTAAATTTCACAAATATTAAATTTTCTCCAAATAGTTTAAAAAATATTTTATACAAAAATAAAAATTAATACGTAAGTGTATAGATATTAATTTTTTATTTTTAATATCACTTGACAAAAATCCTAAATTATGGATAGAGAGTTTTATATGTACCATTTTGAAAAGGCTAAGAGTCTAATAGGACAAAAAAAATATTAAGAGCTCACTTGAGCATCAGTCCAAAAGAGAGGGTTTTATATGTACCATTTTAAAAATATTAAGGATCTAATGAGATAAAAAAAATATTAAGAATTCACTTAATCATCAGTCTAAAAGAGAGGGTGTTATTTATATTTTTGGCCTTTTATATATATATATATATATATATATATATATATATATATATATATATATATATATATATATATTTGTGTATTCGACTTGGCAAACCAAACTTAGCCTAATAGACTTGTAGGGGAGTGTGCGTGTGTGGAGCTAGCAAAAATAGAAACAGAAAAGCCTTTTCTAGTGTTACACTCCCAACTCACAAAACTCAAACCAGAGACGCAGAAAAACAGAGAGAGATGGCAATCACAGCCAAGTCTAAGACTAAGAGCAGCACCGAAAATTGGGGTATGGGATTACTTCTAGTTTTCTTCCAAGAAGACAACTCTTCCTCCGCCGTCACAACCGCCGCCTCCACCACCACCACCACTAACTCCGCCGCCATTGTTGATAAAACTAGTACTCCTTTCTCTTCTTCAAGCCCAAATAATAGTTCAAAAACTATAAAAAGAAGCAATTCCAATAACCCAATTCTTACAAAAACCCAATCCACGATTTCAATTTGTGCTCTTCTACTTTTTCTCACTCTCCTTCTTTTTACTCTCTCAACTTTCGAACCCTCCACCACAATTAAAACCCCACGAAGATTTCTCTCAGATAATAATAAACCGGCCACTAACGAGTTCAAGAACCACCACACAATTGCCGCCGGCAAATCAAGATTTTCTTGGTTTTCCAAGATTTGGGGTAAAAATTACCACCCAAAAAATGGCACTAAAAGAATTGAATTATTTCTCTCTTCTTTTGCTCTTCAAGGAATGGGTAAGCTTTATAGCAGGGGAACCAGAGCCATGAGTGATATTCTTGTTGCTCATGTAGCAGAAGACACTAATGAAGATGAATTCAAGCTTTTCTTGAGACTCTTACATAGGTCAGGTCTCACTTCCAAAGCTGATGTTGTTTTTATATTCCCTTCTTCATCTTCTTCTTCGAGATTTCAAGATTTGATTCAAGAAGAGAATGACTCGTTCTTGAAACTCGTTCATTATTACAAAGAATTGAACAATACGAGTCATGACTCGGTGTCGGCGCGGCTGAGATTTGACATGACTCAGTTTGTCAAACATGGGAAGAAGGAAATTGGTGAGCCTCTTTGGGGAAAGAGAATTCGAGTTGTTAATAATAATAATAATAATTACAATGAATCGGAAGAGAACGGTGGTGACTTGACTCGGTTGAGTTATGGATCGGTGGTGGGTTTCGAAGCGAGTGAACTTGACCCGGAGAACTCACTTGCTGGGTTTTTAGACCATGTTCCCATGAGTTTGAAACGATGGGCTTGTTATCCAATGCTACTCGGTCGAGTTAGAAGAAATTTTAAGCATATAATGTTAGTAGACGTGAAAAAATTAGTATTACTGAGTGACCCACTCAGCCGAGTCAGGAATTTAAGAATGGAGTCAGTGTATATATCAACAAAACAAGAAAGTAGTAGTTCAAGCAAGCATAGCAAGAGAAACTCGGACAGAACTCAGTCTCATTATCAAGTTAACCCAGCGATTTTGATGGGTGGAGCACGGGGAATTCGAGGGCTTTCAAGGGCAATGTTAACAGAAATCGTTCGAGTTGCAATGCAACACAAAATCAAGAAGAATTTAGTTACGGAGTCAGCAATTTTGAGTCAATTGGTAAGCAATGGACATATATTGAAGAACATTGATTTGATAACATTGACTGAGTCAATACCGGAAGCGAGTTCACTAGTCGGGTCAAACTCAAACTCGGACCGGTGGTATACTTATAGAATAATCCAACGTAGTAATGTTAATTATGATCTTAATTCAATTATTATGAAGCATATATGTTCATGTGAAGTAGAATCTTCTGTTTATAGAGATTGCTAGCTAGCAAATCATAAAAAATAAAGGAGAGTAGAATTTTAGGGGTAAAAAATAAATAAATAAATGAGGGACAGAGAGAGTTTTTGTTGTTTCTATAGTTTTTTTTTTTGTTTTTTTAATATTGTTATTAATTTTTTATTTAATTTATTTTCCCAAATAAGTTTTGTTTTTACATGTAAATGTTAATGTTAATTAATGAAAATATATATATATGAAAATTTTTGGATAGGTACATTCCAAGTGATATCAGTACGCATGACAACAAATGATTTTGGATATTTTTTTTTTTTGAATAAATGATTTTGGATTTTTATAAGCTAAGAAAATTAACAAATGTCCATCAAATTATATACACGTAGTTGATTTCATTTTATTTAATATGTAATTTTTTTTATTTTCTTTTATAAATTCCATACCAAAATTGTTTGTCACTTGTCACCCACCTTGAGGTTAAATGCTCAATTTATTTTACTATTTAACATGATGCAAATATATTTATTAAAATACATACTGAGATATAATCTAGCGGCAAATATATTTTTTCCTATCTAAAAGATTAGAGGTCGATTTTCCCTCTTTAATGCTCAAATATATATATATATATATATTAAACTGTTTAGCTCAATTATTAATTAAACTTATTTATAATTTATTAATTTGAATAAAATTTATGAAATAAAACTATAAAAAAGAATTTTTATGAAATTATTAAGTAATAAATGGTTTACCTTCAAACAAATGTCATTATATAATTAAAAAAATTTACGGAGTTTTTAATATGAGTAAGATTCCAACCCTAATATACCCTTTCAAGTAAAATTAACTAATTAATTAATTAATGGTTAGAATCAATTTACTAAAAATGTTGATAATAATAATCACTCGGAGATTATTTTATGATGGATTGATGGCACTGATCAAGGTAGAACTTTGAAAATTTGTGATCGTGGTCGTGGTCAACTTTATTATATAATATTTATAATTTTAACTCAAATAATTATAATTAAAAATTTGATTAATGATTACCAAGAAGGGTTAAAATAAAATAATAAATCCTTAATTAAGCACGCCAATGTTCCCCCTCTAAAATAACCATTTTTGCAGATGGAAATCAAGGAGCAGGAGGGATCTTTTTTTCCATACGAGTAGCGTGAAAATAGTGAAAGAGAGAAAATTGCAACTTTCTAGGCGAAGAAAGTGCAAGAAAATGAGAGAAAAAAAAGAAAGAAAGAGAAAGTCATGGAGAGAATGTGAATAACCTACGCGTACAACATTGATTAAAAGGGAAGCATGTGATTTTCAAAATCTTTCCTCTACGCGTTTTGTTTTTATTTTATTATTATTATTTTTTTTTGAGCACTTATACAGTATAAGCAAAGAGACTAAATTAATTTAGAATTTAAGTTTTTTTTAATATTATTTGATTTAAAATAGGTAAAACAGAAATTTAAATAATACTTTCAAAACCTTAAATATAAAAATTGCTAAAAATGATAGATTTGTAAAAATATACTAAAATAAAATAGTGTTTAAAATAAGAAAAATATCACATACGGCGCCTAAATTTAAATTTTAGCAAATGAAAAACGACTAATTTAGAAGTTCAAAAAAAGAAATTTAGCTGAAAAATGACATCTCATAAATTTTATTATTTTTTCTGTTTGATCCGTTGCCTGTCCAAACGATTTATAAATTTTTCTATAAAGCCCTTCACATCAAGCACTGTATAAGAGAAATCAATTTTAGATCTAATGTTCAAAGAAATATGTGTTTACCGCTAAATTATATTTTGATTTGCTTTTATTTTTAATTAATGAATGAATGAATTTTTAATAATAATAATAATATTTTTTAATTATTATTTTTTTTCTTATTTTGGAAGCACAAAAAGCATTAAAACGTGTCATTTAATAAGAGCCTTAAATTTGCTTTTACTTTTTGCCAGCTCTGACTAAAAGAGCTGTATTATGAATTCACATGGCATCAGAAAATTAAGCATTCATATAATAGTAATACAACAGTTAACGGTGTCGTTTTTTTAAAAGATTTCTTTCTTTATTTTATTCTTTTTTTTCTGATACATATTTATTGTGTTATTATTAGTATTTAATAAATAGGTGAGAGCTATATTATAATTGTTAGGCTTCCAAATCCAATAGTGATCTTTTTTTACCCATTTCAAAGACTGACATTTTTTAAATGTTTATTGAAGAGAGTAGAGAGGACTGAGTTGAAATTTAACAATTACTATCATTCAAGAACTTGCATTGTTTGTGGGTAGGAGTCTTGTCACTTCAATGCTACTCATCCCTTCAAATTTCCCATTCAATATATGAATCATACGATACCGAATGTCATATTGTAAGAGTGTGGTATATATATATATATATATATATATATAAATAGGATTTGACTCAAATTTATATTTGAAATCTCAAAATTTTAAAAACGATTTAGTATCATTTAATTCAAGAAATTTTTTACCTGCATCAAATATATAAATTTATCTTATATACTAAATCAATAAATAATGAAATATTTTAGCTAATATAATTTTTTTTATCTATTTTTTATCCAATGAAAAGACATCAATACTAATTTTTTACTTCATATTTTTATCTCATTAAATCGGTGTATGCACCAAATATAAATAAGACTTAGCTGAAAGTTTATTAATGTCTTCTCATGTAATATTTAGATTTGTCTCTAATTTAGATCAATTAATTAAACTCTAATCAAGGGGTATAATCTTATTCTGAAAACTTTGCAAGCATTTTTCATAACTAAATAGAAGACTTTTATCAAAATGAGACTTTTATAGCCAAATATAAAACCAATATCAATGATTTACTTTTCCTTATAATATAATCTTGAGCTTAGGAGGAACGCAAATTGCGGACATCTCAACCCTACAATGTCCATAATCCATAGAACTCTTTATTCCCTATGGTAACATCAAACTCCTCATACTTTAGTAAGATAATTGCCTCCAAGCATTACCTTAGGTTAACTCTCTTAATACCTAACAATCACATCCTCAAATTATTTCGTATTTATGAAAGTGTTCTAATTGATTCATATTTTCATATCAATTGTACCCCTAATAGGATTATAGGCCTATTGCTTGGTGCTACCCTTACAAGGACCACAACTTACATTATAACATCCTCTCTCACTTAGATTATTGATTTCTCATTATTATCTCATGCATAACTCTTCTTATTCTTGTTGTATCTCTTAAGCCTCTTTTTGAATACTTCTTCTATATATTCATTCGATTACATTTATCCCTTCTTATAGTTCTTTAATTTCAACAAGATTTTAAAGATAATTATTGAATCCGCTCAAATCGATATATTGTACTATTTAAACTTCACTTATTCATCATAAATCTTGAAGTTTGACATCTATTTGAAATTAATCACCTCTTATTTTCATATTTAGACTTATGTTCAATGAAATATTTGAAATATTTAAGTTTAACACTAACTTATTGTATGAATTCAAGTTTAGATTTTGAGGATTACTCTAATTGAAACTTGTATAAACTTTTATGAATTTGAGTTTGTGTTCAAATTTAATGATTTTATCGTGCTTAAATTTAATTATTACATATAATATAAAATATAATTTAAAAAATTATAACCTTTTGATCGGTCTTAGATAAAAAAAAAGATGTATTTAGACTGAATATTACTCGTGTGGGCTTGCTCTGTTGAGCCTGCAAGGAAGAACACAGTGTCAAGAGGGCCAAGCCGTGTGCTTAGTGAAGACCCTCACTACTAGAAACTGTCGGATTAGCGACTACACTAATTTAGTAGCTAATTAGCAATTAATTAGAGATTACGTGGCGATTAACATAAAGAGATGAGTAAAATGTTGTACGTTAGCGATTACTTAGTCGCTAAAAAGTGCGCAAAAAAATGGCGTTGAATTTAGCTACTATGAGTAGTAGTAAAATAACGACTGTAATTTGAGGCGAGGAATGGTATACTCGCGCTTAGCGATTAGCGGATTTAGTAGCTAAATTATTGAATTTTAGCTTTTCACCCAAATTTTTTCATTTTCCCGCTTATTTTATACATAACGACGGATTTAGTGATGAAATTGTCATTCACTAAACTAAAAAAAAAAAATTCCACCCAAAATTTTTATTTTCCAGCTTATTTTATATTTAGTGACTGAATTTTTCGTCACTAAATTCAAAAAGAAAAAAAATTCATCTAAATTTTTTATTTTCCCACTTATTCGAAGAATTAGCGAAGAAATTTTTCGTCGATAATTTAAAAAAAAAAATTCTCCACTCAATTAGAGACAGATTTAGCGATAAATTCTTGTCTATTACTAAATTTAAATCTTTATAAAAACTCATTTCTTCCTCACTCCCATCATTCTTTTTTTCTTTCTCTCTCTTTTCTTTTTTTCTTTCTTTCACTCTCTTATCTTATTTATTCTCCATTATTTATTCTTTTTCATCTTCTCCTTAATTTATTCCTTTATAATTTTTTCTTTTCTCTTATCTCTTTCATTTTTTTTCTTCATCTCTTTTCATTTCATCATCTCTTTTCTTTATATATAATATTTTCTTCTTCTTTCTTC
>CATKHJ010016227.1:0-23930 GCA_949750685.1 Vernicia montana | reverse complement strand
ATTGTAAATTTGAAAAAAATAAAAAGATAAACTATTTTGTATATATATAATATATGTTACGTATATTTTGGTATGTGTCTCGTATAGGTTTAATATTTGGTATATATTTAAATATAATTGGTATATAACTAATATATATTTCAAAAATATTTGGTATTATATATTTCATGGAAAATACCAAATATTAAACATATATCATTTCATGTAATTTTTGTCGTATATGTTTTTTATAAATTTATATATAATTGGCATATAACGAATATATATTTCATATACCAAATGTTTCTAATAATATAAAATAGTAATACTTAGATGTTTATTATAACTAATAAATTAATAATTCTACGTGTCTAAGCAATTTACAACCTTCAATTAATGTTAGCTACAAAAATATGCTTTGACAAAAAATCTTCTTTGACTAATGTAATAAAAATATACATAAAATGAGGAAAGCAAAGGTTAAGTTATTGAAAAGATTTATAAGATGACATAATTTCAATGAGCACAAAAAATCAAAACTTGAGTTGTACTTCAAAAAGGCACAGTTAACTATAAAATGAAAGAAATAGAGAGAAATGCCATGCAAAAGAAAAGTGTGAAACGTATAAAAGTTAGAAAGAAAAAGAGATCGTATAATTGATATTTTTTTAAAAAATAAAAACCGTGAAGAATGTAATTTCCTCAATTTTTTTTAGTGACCAAATTTTGGTATCATTTTTCTTAGAATTGTGTATTCTGACCCTAAAGGAAAATTATGTCATTATTATATTATATTAAAAGGTCAAATATATTATTTTGATTATTATTTTAATTATTTATTTTAACAAGTTAATATGTAATAATCACAATTTAAAATAATTCTCTTCATTTTTCTACGTTTCATTAGCAAAATAAATTATATTTAAGAATATATAACATTTTAAATATAATAAAATACATTAACATTAATCAAAATTACATTTGCTTACAATATATATAATTATCAGTTTTTTTACCCATAGATTTTTCAAACTCTAAATTTAGAACTGAAATCAAAATCAAAACCATCATATTGGATTTATTAGTTCGCACTTTATAATTTTTTTTTTTTTTAAAATAAAAGGCATCAAATAGAAATTTCAACTAAAAAGTTGCCTGCACTAACAATAAACTCTAAGAGCAGCAGCTCATGTCATGCCAATCTGCCAACAAATAATCTAATTTTCTAAAAAACAAAGAAAAAATTAGATGCTGTCTGTAAAGCTTGTACTCAAAAGCACTGAGCTTCCCTTCTCCATTTCCTGAAAGTTGAATAAACATTTCTGTACAGGTCATTTTCTTCTCTCTTTTCAAAAGATATAATCACCTGTTACAACATACAGATTTATAAAATAAAATAAAATAAAATAAAAGCCAGATAAACTTTAACCAAAAAGAAGGGAAGGGGCACCTAAATCTTGGCCTGAAAAACCAGGAAATTTTTTTTTTACAAAACCTTTACATCCTATACAACAAAATTCCAAGTTGCTCTTGCAACAAATTTCTTTTTGAAGTTTGACCAAAGGAAACTGTCCACCTTCCTGCCCTATTCAACCCTTCTTATCTGTGTCTTTGTACACTACTTCTTTGAGTATGTAAGATACGGATCTTGAGCAATAGTTAGTACATCCGGTCTCTCAGTTTGGTTATATGTTAGACATCGACGAATAAAATCCTGCAAGGGAATCAATTAAAGAATAAAATTAGAAACAGAAAAGCAACTGCAGAGTCTTGCAAGATTTTTCATTAACCAAAAATGTCATTGGATATGAAGGTGAAAATAACTATCACCACATTTTTCTATGCAAAATTTATTCTCTCTTCTTGTTTGGCTTAGCCAGGAACCTAGCATCGAAATTCTACAACCAAAAAACAGTCCCTGAGCTTTCCAGAAGTCTTGTACCCCACAACAAAAGATGACAACTATTTAATCACATAAAATGCCTACCGTATGCCGAAACAAAGTTTCCTTCGTGCTCAGGCACTTGAGGGAAATTGCATGGCACATATTCCATAGAATAAGAACATAAAGTGCAGTGATAACTAGCAAAACAGGTGACCCAACTCACCTTTGCCTCATTGGAGACAGAAGGCTTTGACGGGAATTCGACTCTGCGAGCTTTGATAATTGTGTCTTCACGCAATATTCGTTCTTGAGTCTGGTCATGCCCAAAAGGTCGTCTGCCAAAAAGCATTTGGTAAAATAGAACCCCAGTTGACCAAACATCAACCTGGCTCGCAAAAAAAAGCAAAGCAATGGACAAATAAAGAGAAGAATAAGATACTAGTTATCTGTGAAAAATTTCACAAAATGAAAGGCGAGAACTAAAGAAGCATGATGAAAGACAAAATTATGAAGGCATGAAGCCAGAAACTCTCGCGTTCCATATTTCAGCAAAGGTGAATCCTACCCCACACCCCACCCCCTTCTCTGCTGGGACATTAAGCCAAAGCAGGACTGACCTTTGATGATATTAAAGGGATCTTGCTGAGCTCAAAGCATTCTGGTGGCAAGTACCTAAATTACAAAAAGGAGGAAACAAATTAGAAAGTTGCTGCCAAATAAGCCAAACATGTGAAAATATGTCATGAAGCAGAAGTAAAAGAAAAATACTGAAAAATGTAGAACAAAACTTATAAGCAACATTCTAACTACAATCACATCAAGAATAATCCTTCCATTGTGTGTCTCTTTGTGCTTCCATGTGTTTGCACATATAACAGAACAAACAAAAAGTAAAATTCCATGGAAGAATAAATGGAACAGATTAAAGAGAGAAAGGTACCATTTTTATTAAAAGAAGGGGCAAAAAAAGAGTTTGGTCAACTTATGAACTAGTGGTGAAGATGATATACAACAATTTTTCATGCACATTTTATACATCCATTTTCAAGGCATCTGTAAATGGATGAGTATTAATATCTATATGGTCAATTACAATGCAAATCTATTCTCTGTTCAATATTCTATCATCATGCATCAAAATCAAGCATATATACAATCCAATTGTTTTCCACAGATCTGACATTCTGAATGGAATGAATCCATTGTATGGAATGCATGGGTGATCTGATACCGATAAAATATTGTGATTAAAGTGGGAATGAATCCATTGTATGGAATGCATGGGTGATCTGATACCGATAAAATATTGTGATTAAAGTGCCCTTGTGCAAAGTAAACGGGCATAGCATTAAGGTATTATTTGGTATGTGGTAAATGAGGTAGGGAAGTAGAAAAAATTGGTTTGTTTGGTAGACATGATTGAATAAAGTTCTTGGGAAGTAAGGATTTCTACTTCATGAGTTAGGGGGAAATAACTTCCTTAGAGGGAGTTAGTTAAGTTGGACGTCCTTAGTTGAGAAAAATATAAATTCACATATCTACCCTTCATTAAATGAGACTAGATAAATGGAACTAGGTATTACTGTCTTTTACATTATTAATTTCTAAAAATGACAATAAAAAGTCAAATAAAAAAGTCTACTTCCCAAGAAGTTATATGCAAATCAAACACACAATTACTTATACTTCCTAGGAAATAACTTCTCGGGAAGTGTACTTTCTGAGATGTATACTTCCCGGAAAATAAATCATGTGATACCAAACGATACCCAAGTAATCTATTACTCGCTATTTTATATAATCTGTTCAAGTTAGAAAAAGAGAACATTTGGTACACACTTGACATATAAAATAGCCAACAAAAGTTTTTAGATATACTGTGAAAGTGAAGAAATTAGTCCACCGAATAAGTTTCAGAATGTTCATGTGCAACAGAGGATAAGACAATCACATCCAGGTGAATTGCAAATGGCAAACTGCAGCATTACTCACCAATATGTTCCAGCACCCTGGGATGTAAGTTCCATTCCCTGGGATCCAACATCATCCTCCACTATCTTGCTCAGACCAAAATCAGTAACTTTAGCCACACCAAACTCATCAAACAGAACATTTCCAGGCTTCAGATCATAATGAATAATCTTCTGTGCTTTTTTATTCAAGTATATAAGGCCTTGAAATATCTGTACAATAATGATTCGAGCTTCTCTCTCAGGCAGTATGGGTGTCGCTTTAAGAACAGCATCAAGATCTTTTCCTGAGAAGGGAAGATGAAGGGAAAAAAATTGCAAGTACATTCAATAAATTCATCTGTACAGACCATAACACATTCCAAAAGTCCACTGATATGCCTAAATATAAGTATTGACTGATTCAATATTATGTTCAAAGGAATATCATACCACTACAATACTCTAAGATAGTGCAGAATGTATTCTGGTCGATCTCAAAAATGTCCCAAAGCCGAACAATGTGATTATGCACCAACGTCTTGTGAATATTGTACTCCCGTATTGCATGCCTTATGTAACTTTGCTTCTTATCCTCACTCCACTGAGCATTCAGGCCATGAAGCTTACATGCAACGTATCTATGCTCTACCAAATCATAAGCCTGCTGGAAATTTCTTACTTCAAATCACTGCAAAAAGGTATGTTTTTACAATTGCCAATATTGGCAAAAGAATGATCTAGAATTTTGCTATTACAATAAGGAGCCTTGGTTAAAAACAAGGTGATGTTAATATTTCAATCATCAAAAGATGTATGAATTGCAAAGGTCTGACCTTGTAAACCTCACTAAATCCTCCTTTCCCAAGTAGGTTTAGAAGGGCATATCGGTGATTCAGAATCTGAAAATTATTAAAGCGGGAACCATCCTCATCTCTTATTCTTTTCATTTCACGGATGAGTCGTCCCTTTTCCAGTTCATAACGATCTCTCTCACGCAAAATAATCTCTTCCTCCTGTAGAAAATCAACAGCTCAATAATGAGGGCGAACATGCATAGGGGTTTAAAATTATCATTTTTTCAATCCTCACTAGCAACACATGAATGTAACAGAACGGCAATCTACATATAGCACGGGAACTTACACGCTTAATACTTGCTAGACGAGATTTAAAAATCTCATCTTGGATCATAAAATCTTCTTCTTGTACTCCTGATTCTGCATCTGCTCCATCACCCTTGTCTGAACAGCAAATGCAAGTGCCATTAGTATTAAGATTTTGTTTTTTTTTTTGACAGAAAATTTAAATTAAGAAAATATCAAAAGGGGGTGCCACACATGTAAAATAGAGGTATGTCCTTAAGAATCTCTACAGGAAAGACTGACAAGGTTAACAAAAGCTAAATATTTTTTTGACAGAATTTAAATTAAGAAAATATCAAAGGGGGTGTTAAGAAAATATCAAAGGGAGTGCCACACATGTAAAATAGAGGTATGTACTTAAGAATCTCTACAGGAAAGACCGACAAGGTTAACAAAAGCTAAATAAACCACAAGAATGTTCCTTATTTATTAGGAGTGGGGGAAAATTCCCATTAGTACTAAAAATCTTGCTAAAACACCAAGAGTAAAAAAGTAGATGATGACTAAGTGACAGGAATAATAAATACCACTAAAAGATCCAGGAATTAGCATTAAGTTCAAATTCTAGAGTTTCAAAAGAACAATTTAGCTGCAACCTCTCCAAAAAGAGATAATGTACAATTTAGGCCGTACAGTGGACAACTGCCTCAGTTTTGTACAATAATGGGAAACGTCCACCAGACTTAGCAAGAATACCAAAAAAAGCTTTGGGCAACAAATTATTTTGTATTTATCAGCATAGGCATAACAGCATGAGGGCTGATGAAAAAGAATTCATAAATATGGTAAAACAGTTTGGAGACAATAAAATTTTAGTAGATGCCTTACTGAGAGGCAAATGCTAAAATATTAATCACAGGTACAATGCTCAACCAACTAAAGACCAAAAGATACTTGATGGGTATATCCCCTGAATTCTACGTACCAAACTGCTACAAATAATACTGAAAGAGCATAACGTAGGTGTAGCCAAACACTCAAGACTGATGTTTTACCAGATTGCCGTTTCTTCAGTGATTTCCGCTGCCGTTCAACAGCCTCCTTTGTTTCCAATAATTGTCTCTAAAAAATTAAATCATAAAATTAAAAATGTTATTGATGCAGACAACAAGGTGACTTCATTTTTGAATTAGATTAATAATATCGGCAGGCTGGTGTTCACAGTGCAACAGTAGTAGGATTATCTCAGTAATTTTGTCAGCTTTGCTGGGATCCATTATGTTGTAATGGGTCATAAAGTTAGTTTTCAGTTTTACTAGAATCCTAACAACTTAATGAGTCTAGTAGTCAGTTTCAGTTTTGTATTTGGACTCCCAAGTCCAATAAGGAATGGGAGTTAAACTACTTACAGGCTTAGGAAATAGGATAACTGTGAATCAATATATGTCTAAGCTTGTAATGCTTTATTATTAAGTTTTCCGGTGAATATTCTTGAGTTGTGTGATGCAACTCTAGCCATAATTTAAATTACAGGTACAAATAAAATTGCGAGTTCATAAGACAACAACTTGCAAAAAAAGAAATAAAAGTAATTAAATACGGAGGAAAATAGGGCTTGAAAAGGCCAATTAATTAGTTCAAAGAGTTTTATTTGGGTGAGGGGTGAGAGACATACAAGATGAGCATTTAGATCTTTCAGTACTTGCCCATCCTCCCATGTCTCAGATATGACAGTTCCAGCTCTGCAACAGACAAAGAAAACATGAACCTAAATAATCAACAAAACAAATTATCAAGGAGATATTCTTGAACTAATAATTTACAAACCTACAAATTAAGAGTCATGGTCATTTATAACAGTAATGGATGCAAGAAATGAGAGGGGGAGATGTTGAAAAATAAGGCACTCAACTCACACAGATTAGAATAAGAATCGCAGAGAGAGAAACAAGAGACAGAATTTATGTGGTTCGGCAATGTGCCTACATTTATGGAGAGCCGCATGGGATTTTTTCACCATGAAGGAGAGAGTTATAAGTGCCTATTTATAGAGATTGGCCACAATCTCGACAAGAGAACACTTTTCCTAACAGTAATGCAGAGTATTTGTTTTGGTTGGCATTGAAGCACCCAGTAATCTTCTTTTAGGTCACCTTACCAATTTTAGCCTCAAGGAATAGAATATTTCAAGCATACTTGATCACTTCTATTACCATTTTTTATGGGAAACACTATGGAAAGCCTAAGATACAAATATAATTTATATCAAACAGAAGAAGGATTCACACATACATCAAAAGAAAATAATCCCAGTTTCTTTGAGTTCTGGCATTCTTCTCAATTCAATTATTTCCTTTGGAAATGTTTATTTATTTTCTTTCCTCTTAAAACAATCAACGAGAGCACCAAGAGAGGATACCTGATCACGCCCACATTGCCAAGTCTTAAAGAATCCTGGCGAACTTTCATCCTAGCTTCCTGTCTCTCTGCCTTTGAGACCGATATCAGCAGATCAGATATCATTTTTGTTCTCTGCATCAAGAAAGAAATGAATATTAAAAATGGCAGAAAGTATAAACTGAGTTAACACCATATTCAAATGATGGATATCCTGCTTGGTAACCAATATTTTCCCAGAAGAAAATTAAGCATGCACATGAAGTGCACAGATCTCGTTCTCATTAAAGAATAAAATGCAACAACAAATTCAAGTAGACAGAAAAATTAAGTAACTAAATTATTCAACACTTTCATCAGATCAACTTGAATTTGGACAATAATATGCTATTCCGTACAATAATGCTTCACAGACACCTCCAATATTTAACTAAGCAAGCCTCTAGTGCAGCTTAATTTCTTGTGCAGTAGTGGATAAAACGCCACACATTTCTACTCCATTCAAAGCAGAAAATTATTTTGAATCTACCCAATTATGGTCATTTCAGTGTAAACAATTCCATTTTGCATGCAGAAAACATAAAATGACTGAGATCAAGAAACAGCTCTTTTGCACCGAAACAACCCTAAATCTCTAGTCCTTGCCAAGTTTTTGTCAGTTCTAGAACCTCACTGAATCATTTATAAGCTTGTTATTTAGAAGAAAATTTTAATGCCCTTCTCAGCTTAAGATCCCATTTATTGTTTGAGTTGTGAGGTTCACAACACAAAAAACCCACCATCTACTTAGTAAATGCATTTACCATGAAGAAGAAGAGCAATATAGCATGAAAATTCCTTATAAGATTTAAGGTAACTGCAACATTAAACAAACTACTAAATCACCAAAACTAAATATGTGAAAAAGCCCAGGTCCTTTAGAAAGCACACCTTTGGCTTCATTTGTTGTTCATAATCTTTTAGTTCCTTCAATTCCTGCAAAAATTAAATAAATTCTATTAATTCAATGTGGATAACTAAAGGCCATAAAGTAATGAAAAAAAATATACCTTTTCTAATTGACAGCAAAGATTGTGCTTATCAGAGGCCTCTTGACGAGACTTGCGAAGCTCCTCCTCTAGTGTTGCAACTTTAGCACGTAGGGAAGTGACCTCCTCCTAATTCAAGTTAGCAAAAGATGGAGTTAGAACCACAGAATGTTAAGGCATGTTGTACCTTGGATAAAGCAAGGAACACCTAGAAAAATCTAAAACATCTAACAAATTGCATTGGAATTTTCTTTTTATCATGAGAAAAATAAAAAGTAAAAGAATTTGTATAACAAAATCACCAAACTGATACCTCTGAGGAAGTGCGATCATCATTGCGTAAGATCTCTTTATGCCGATTGTCCTGCAAAAGAAAAAAATGTTAAATTCTCATTTTAAATAAATTTCCTGTAAAGGAGTTCACCATTTACCATTTGATACAGGGTACAAAGATTGGAACCGAAAAAGAGAGTTATTTCTTGTAGTCTTTAGAGCTATAATTCTCTTAATCCATAATGGTTGAAAGCAAATATATTGCAGCAGAAACAGCAATTATCTCCAAAAAGGAACAACTCAATATGTACAGCTTAAACACAGCAATACTGACATATAGCCTCCAAGTCAGCGCCAATGCAATATGATAATAAGTTTCCATGATTGTATGAGTGTGCACATATGTGTATTTATTTCATAACACCATATATAAATCATGACGACTACCAAACATGATGGTTACCATAATATTGATGAATAAACCATAAAAAGGTTGACAAGAAAATTAGATTTTGTAGATCAGTTTTATAGTTGAAATGAACTGGAAAAAGACATTTTCCACATCAACACATTTGATGAAAAATAAGAATTCATTGTAATACAACACTTTAATCGCAAACATGGCTTTAAGAATTTAAAACTAAGGTTGTTTTCCCAACAATGATGTCCATTCTGCTTAGTAAACTTTCTGTTGCCCGCTCCCCCAGCTTATGGCTACAAAAAATCACAAATTGGCATCACCAGCCAGATGTTAAATAAAGACAAATTGCATGACCAAAGACTGAGTCTTCTACGATTTGTTTCCCATTTCAATTAGTGCCCATTTCCTAGGGCGCTGCAAATTACAAAGAGAAACACTAAAGCTGCTTCTTTGTGGTGATATTTTATTTGAAATTCTCTTAAAGGCTTTAAACTACATTATATTTGTAATAAACAATGGTAATATGTTGCACAGAAACTCTCAGGAAGTCGCGTTTCGGAAACGTTTTCTGATTGGAAACTCACGAAAACTTGTCTGAAACATTTCGGGCACGTTTCCGTAATTTGAAAAAGTTGAAAACTCGTTTCCATAAGTGGAAACCTGTTTCCAAGTTGAACAAAAAAAAATCAGCTCGCCCAGATCAATCCTTAAACAAAAATATCCACTTCCGACTTCATTTTTCCTTATATATATAATAATAATAATAATTATTATTATTATATTAATTATTATTATATATATCTGTATAAATTATTATTATTTTTAGTGTATATTTATATATATTTATAAATTATTTTTTTTGTATTTTTTGTATATATATAAATTAATATTTATAATTATACCCCTATATTTTTTATATTTACGCGTTTCCTCCATGTTTCGTATCCTATATTTTTAGAAATTATCGCTTCTACGTTTTCGTTTCCCGGTTTCCTCGTTTTCCATCTCCGTTTCCGTTTCCGTTTCCGTGCAACCTAGCAATGGTATTTAGAATGTGATTCGCTATGGTACGGTGGGTAAGATTAGTTGGATTGCAGTTCGTTTAAAAGGAACCATTTAACAAATAAAAAAATAACTAACTAGACAAAATCTCAGTAATAAAATACTCAATTACCACTTAAAGAAGAAGATAATTTCAATAGTAAGAGGGGGGAAAATGTCTAAGTGGATTCTCTATTATACTGTTATCAATAAATGTATACAGAAAAGAGTTATTCAAGTAGAAATGACATAAATATCGTTGGCATATGATTCTTTGATACACTTTCAGGTACCTTATCAATCCCTTTTGCAAAATTGTAGTGAATCTCCTCACTTCCCTTTCACAAAATAGAATGTGGCATGAGAGACACAATAGAAACACTTGACCAGCTGCAAACCTCAGCATTCTCAAATATTACTTCTTCATAACGACTTATTTTTAAGGCACCATCAAATGAATATATACCAAAAGATTAAATGTTCTTTCTATAACATACAGCACATGTAACATTGGCTCATTCAATCAAGTAACAAAGGATATAGGACAATAAGAATATCAGCCCCTAAAAAGTTAGGTCATTTTATCAACAACCCACAGAATCACATTCGACACCACCCATAGAATCACAGCAACAAAATAAATAGACTTTGTGGAAAGTAATAACCCCTGGTTTAGTATAATACTCGCATTGTTTGATCATTATCATTAAAATAAATAAAAACAACAAGAATAATAAAGTAACAAGTGAAAGACCATATATGAAATTATGGAGACAACAGCAATTGCAATAAAAAGATGTCAATGAATTTGCAGACTCATGCCAGTAAGAGCATACCTTGTGGTATGAGTTCTCAAGCTGACCATTTGAAGGTAATGCTGTTGAAGCTGAATTTTGTGATCTCATCTGATCATTGCCCCTGGAACCACGACCTCTACCTGAAGTAGAATGACCCCTACCACGCCCTTGTTTTCTCCTATTTGCATCGGCACCAGTCTTGGTTTCCGTGGTTTCCCCAGTCTTTTGCCTTCCATCAGCCACTGTCTGGGTCATCTTTTTTAAAAATAAAATAGATGTAACATTAGTTTCTAAATCTGTTTCCAACCCGAAGTTAAAAAGAGTATTTATGGTAAAGAAAACACAATCAAGCAGATCAACAACATAAGCGAAGACTACTAAGCCCAAGGAAATCAACACAAGGATAATAATAATTTATAAATCAGTCATAAAATTAATTGAAACTGACTAAAAAGGCCATATACAGCAAAAAGAGGAGGAAGATAATTAAGATGAAAGTAAAATATATAGGATAAACTATTTAGCACAAAAATCAATAACTTTAGATATCCAACCAAATTAAATAGCCAATCATCAATCTACCTCAAGACATTCAAAAACAGATGAATTATCATCTTCTGGTATTCTTTGGCGCTTCAGAGTGTTTGCTTGTATAAGAAACTCTCCTCCATTCTAGCAAAACGAAATAAAAAGGCAAACATAAGTCAGAAAAATTGAATGCATAATGAGTATCTCCAACAGGAAAATTTTATGTAAATCAAATACCTTCCAAAAGAACAAGCCAAAAATGAATGGCCATTTCCAACATAACAAAAGACACAAACATGTATTTTATAGAACATCTTGATCAACTTCCTAAAATGCAAAATATAACTCTCCACACATGAAAATGCACATACATTCATTACAAAAATTGCACATGTACCATTTATACACAAGCGAGTTGCATGGACTCACAAATAGCGTGTGCAACATTCTTTCCAAGTATGGAAACTAGATCAGCCAAAATTTCCATATAAAAATGCATTAAGGCACACAACCGATCATATTACCAGATTCAGGTCTATCTATGCACCATTCATTAATTAAGCACCCCTTTTATTTCATTAATTAAAGTTCATCATAACAGGAGTCAACTTTTATATCCAGCATTATTAATCAACCCTCTAATTGTTTGGACCAATTTACCTTACTGGACATATGAACCGTTATTGCACTTGGTACACCAAGGCAAACTTTTAGAAAATCAAATAAAATAATTACTCAAGCAAGAAGTTTATTTCCACTTTTAATATTGCCCATTGAAGTGGCCTATCTACTTAAAAATTTATTTATGGAGCGATGATAATCTATCTTCAATCATTTGATGGTACGTTCCCAAATGATATCCTCTGTATTTTAGCAATAAAGATAATCACATTTCCAATTCACAATCAACCACTATTGTTCAATGAGAGAGAAACATAGCAAACCCTTGAAATTCAATTTACCTTGCATATTGCAAGCCCTTGAAATTTATCTTACCTAAAGAAATTTGTTATAAAGTCCAAAAAGATTTAGAACAAGCAAACCAAAACATAGTTTCATGAAAAAACAATTGAAGGATTTGTGATGGAGTCAGGAACTGTGCAGCAAATACGATATCAATGAGCCTAGCAAATGTGGCATGATATAAGAAGATTACGAGATTCCAAGTTCCATAAATTTGTTTACAAGCTAATGATCATAATATGATTCATCAGCAATCTACAAGACCACGCAAAAGTTTGATAGTGAACTAAGAAATTCAGTACACGAATCTAACAGTTCCAAAATGACCCCAATTCAAACACTTCACGAATCAGTAACTAAATGCAAGATACAATACACACATTACTTAGAAACATAGTTATATACATATAAGGCTTAACAGAAACTTACATCATCATCAGAATCACTGGAACTCATCTGCTCGGCCAAGTCCTCAGCAGGTCCAAATTTGACTGCAGCAGAGACAGTGGACCAAGTGGGTTGCTGCGGCAGTTGCTGTGGTTGGGCGGGGGTGGAAGCCTTACCCACCATGCGAGCTTCGAGTTTGGCAATCTTGGTAGGCAAGGACTGGTCTGATTGATTAGAAGAGTTGGAAGAGAAATGCATCAACATATCATCAGACATTGTATAAGAACCTGACTGTTTGGCAACCCAAAAATAAAAAATAAAATGAGTTCAGATCATTCAGATGGGTTTAGAATTGAGCAGAGACAAATGGGTTCAGTCTTGAAATCTGAGAAAAACCCTAGAATGTTGTTTGTTTGATAAGAAAAAATAGAATTTTTTGCAGCTTTTGGTTTGTACAAAACAAAGGCATGATCAGACAAAAATTATGGTGTAGTGACAAAAGATTTTGGCAGTAGTAATACAAGACCAGAGAGAGAGAATTTTCTAGGGTTTTGAATTTTGGTAAAGAGAAGAGAAAATCAAAAAGTGAAAGAATTGTAGGAGAAGGAACAGGCAGAGAAGATGAGGGAGCTTTTGGGTTTTGTTTATGTTTGTTTGTGTACTTTTCAATGTTAAAACTTTTTAGTGTTGTGTGTTTGTTTGGCTTTGAATTGGAGAGGTGAAGATGCGTTTGAATCATGGAAGAAATGGTGGGGACTTCAAAGAGAATACAATGGAATTTGGGCAGAAAAGAGTAATGGTCTAGGATGACTTGTAGGGAGAAGATTTTATATTACCAAATATATTTATGAGGGTTAGAGCCTAAAAGGCATATGATGAAAATGTTAATTCCATTCACAAAAAAAAAAAAAAAAAAAAAAAAAAAAAAAAAAAAAAAAATGTTAGTTGGATATTAATTTGACCCTATATTTGATAATATTTGAAGAAAATGTCTATAAAATCCCTTTGAAATTATATGCTTTTTCAAGGGGTTTGATTGACATTTTACCCTTAATATGTTTTATATTATATTAATTTGACCCTATATTTGGTAATATTTGAAGAAAATGTCTATAAAATCCCTTTGAAATTATATGCTTTTCAAGGGGTTTGATTGACATTTTACCCTTAATATGTTTTATATTATATAGAAAATGTCATTAATATCTCCAAATTACTAAATCTTCGTGAATTATCAAGGTGTAATTGAATTGAATCAATTCAACATAATGTAGTACTCGAACTCAATTTGAAATATATTCAATTTTACTCCTTTTTTTTTATCATATCTCATCTTTGAAATACGACTGTCATAAGATATAAAAAGACGTAAGATCACTTAGATCCGTAGAATACATTTTCAAAATTACAACATTCATATTATATATACTAGCATGCCCGAGATTATAATCAGTACAAGTTACTAACTTTACTTCTAGATATATTCTTAATCATACCATCTATACTATATCCATGAGTAGCATTCATATAGCATACTATTATACATAATAGTAGTATCACTCGAGTTATTCATTATCATCATTTAATTACATATTACAATAATCTACAAATCATAATGACCATGGAGCTTTAGACCGAATTTTTCAAGATACATTACTATTATGATTATTTCAAAAATTAACATATCAAAATATTTATAGCAAAATAACCCCCAAACGAGGAAGATGAAGTTTGAGTTTTACCTTGCCCGACCTTCAATGTCACCTAAAAATTTTAAAAATAACCACGGGTGAGATATTCTCAGTGAGCATGTAATAATCTAATATAATATGTCGGCAAGTAAGAAGGTAATCAATAATAGGAATCATATATTTCTCTATATCAAAGATAGGTACTTATTCCAGGTACTCAATAAGAATTTCAATTATGCATAATTTTTTTAGCAGAAATCAATAACAGTTTGGAAACGGTATGTTTCCCACGTGATAATAACTAGAATGGCGGCCTAAGTCATGCTTACTCATACATATAATACAGAGCATAAGACTTACCAGATCTTACGGCTAGGACCATTAAACTCTTCCTAACTAAGGTCCGAATAAGCTCGCCCTATCCGCAAGCATATTACCATGTGCACAAGATCCGATATATTACCCCACATCAGTTGGGGATTTCTGCTTTTCAAGGTTTGCAGTTCAAATATGTTCATAATATGAGAACAATAATTTATATACATATTCAAAATGAAATCAATGAAGGCTTTAATGTTTTCAATAAAGGTCACAATTGAGCTTTACAATGTTCAATTAGTTTAATAGTATATCAATTAGGCTCAATACCAAAAAAGAAATAGCTACTAGGCCGAAGGCCATTAGGTTCAATTCTGTATAAGGGTATGAACATCAATAATGTTTTAAAGACACATTCAAGAATAGTTTGAGTTATTAAAAGATTTCTCAAACTTTCAATTAAATAATATTTTTGAAAGACAAATGCTCATATTATATTAAAGTATTACATACTCACATTTTCTTCCTTTGCTCCTAGCACAGACAATAAGTTTGGTCTACTATCTTCAGAGCACTTTTTTTTTCCCTTTCTTCTCAATTTTACAATCATTTACACTTCTATCAATACCAAGTAATTAAATTAATCTTCATCTAACTTAATCCTAGTTCTAGTTCTATCAAACTTACTATAAACCAATCCGATATAATTTCATCAAGTTTAACACATTACACTTATCACATATTTATCACATATTAGTATTTACATTAATTTATTGCTCACTTATACAAAAACACTTAAATGGCCGAATGGATGTATAGTCCATCCACCATCATTTTGTTCATTTTTCTTAACTTTACTTCCACATTCAATCAATTTACATCCATAGTAATTCATGTTTCCAATTTTATTATTTATTAAACATCATTTCTTTAATGTACCAATGAAAGAGAAAAAATCTATTTTATGAAATCAATTCTCAAATTGATTCAAAATTTATGCAATTAACACAAAATCAAGTAAAATTAACTACTCGATTGAATGAAACTAACTTTGGCAAAAAATCCTAGGTTGGCCGAAATGAGGGAATTAGGGAAAATAATTTCCATTCCTTCAAATGTTAATTTAAACCAAAATTCTTTCAATTAGGACACAAATAAACAAGATTCAACATTTAATTAAGTTAACTCTAACTTAGATTACAAAACTTTAATGAAATTCAAGTATGGAAGAGGAAAGTTAAAGTTAACCATCCAAACTTCAAATTAACAAATTGATCATCAAAATAGCATGTTCCTAGACTCAATTTAGTATTTAGATCATAAAATAACATTGGGACATTAATTCCCCCATAAGGGCCGAATACTTGAAGGATAGAAAGAAAGAAAATATTTTATCCTATTAAGGAATAACTCATCTAGCATACTTAAAATTAAGAAAGGAGTTGTTGACCTAAATTAGGTTCTCAATTTAGTCAATCTCTATTTTGATCTTGACAATCACATTGAATAGTTCTAATGTTTCATCTAAGTGTATTTTGACAAATAAAATGCCTTAGAAAAGTTTAGGATTCAAGAACTTAGAAAATTCTCTAAGTGTTCTACTGGTCTCCTAAGTTGCACCCACAAAAAATCTATCATGCCCGCAATAGGCATGTCGCGACCACACCAAGTATGTAGCAACCGCGAAATAGTTCAAGCCATAAAATGCTAAAAGGTCCAGAGAAGTTCATGATCACTGTCGCGACCACAATCCTGAGCGCCAAAGGTCTATTGCGACCATGATACCTCAATTGCGACCGCGACATTCATATAGTAGAGAAAAGTTCCAATGATAATATGATCAACAAACGAAAATTTGCCACATGTCACTAGCCGTTAGACACATATGAATATAGCGATCGCGAAATACTCATTGCGATCGCGATTCTTGTCTAACAGAGCAATTAATGCAAATTTTCTAGTTGTTGGAGCAAGATTTGGTTGAAGCTCTATTTGTAACAACTCTTTAGTGGTGGGAAGCTATAAATACTCACTCTAAAGGCCTTTAAGATATCCAACAACTTTCAAGCAACCAAATTCTTGCAATTTTAATTCTCAAGCTTTTAAATTTTCATTCAACACCTTGTGTTTTTGTTGTAAGAGCATTCATTGCTCAAAGGGTTGAGTGTTAGCCATTAAACACTAACTAGGTTGGGAAGTGAGCCTTAGTGAAAACTCTTGTTAGGTTTGAGTGTGAGCCTTATTGAAAACACTTGTAAGGGTTTTTGTGTGAGCCTATTGAAAATAATTGTAAGGTTTGGTGTGAGCCAAAACACTAAGTTGGGACTGAACTTGGTAAAACTCCATAGATAGTGAAATACCCAATTAGTGATTGGGGAGTGGATATAGGATTGGTTATAATTCGAACCACTATAAATCTTTGTGTCATTTCACTTCTTCCCTTACTCCTTTTCATTTTAATTTTTAATTACCAACTAATTCAATCCTCCTTCTTGGTTCTTATTGGGCAACAAGTAGTATCAGAGCTTTGGTCTCATTTCTACAAGCTTAAAAGCGTGAGAAAAGATCAAAATAGCCAATGAAGGGATCAATCATCTCAAACCACACTTTGATGGCACCGATTATGCTTATTGGAAGCATAGAATGAAGGTCTACTTTGATAGTGATCTCATAGATCTATAGGACATCATTCTTGAAGAATGGAAGCCTCTATCAAAGGTGATTGAAGGTGTGGAAGAGGTGATACCTAGAAAAAAATGGGTTGATGCTCATAGAAGAGCAAATGGCAAAAATAAGAGGGCCATGACAATTCTTCTTAGTGCCTTATCTAAAGAAGAATGTGGAAGAGTTCAACAATGTTCAAGTGCTTATAGCATTTGGAAAATATTGGCGAACTACCATGAAGGCTCCAAGCAAGTGAAGTCAAAGAAGATTCAAATGCTTATTCATGAGTATGAGCTATTCAAAATCAAGCCAAATGAAAATGTGACTGACATGACCAACCATTTCCTTAGCATAGTCATAAGTTTGAAGAAATTTGGAAAAGTTTATTCTTTGGAAGACATCAACAACAAAATTCTTAGAACTCTTCCAAAGAAGAACTTTGAATCCAAAGTTTCATAAATTGAAGAGGCTCATGATCTTGACAAGCTACCAACGGATGTTCTTATTGGCAAGCTATTCACTCATGAGATGACATTGGAGAAAGAAGAAGTTCAAGTTGAGAAGAAGAAGGCAATTGTTCTCAAATGTTTCACCAAATATCAACATGATGATGAGAATCAAAGTGACTTAGATGAGAGTGATGATGAAGATGATGAGTTGGCCATACTATCTAGAAGAGTCAAGGAGATTATCAAGAATAAAAAGAAGAGATCTCTTAGGAAGTCTCCTTCTAACTCTAACTCAAATGCCAATTCAAACAAGGATAAGAATAATGAGGTAACTTACTATGAATGTGAAAAGCAAGGCCACATTGTGAGGTCTCGCCCGAGCATCGAGGTTCAGTTTGCTAAGAAAATCGAAAATGTTCTTTCGGGTCTGATCTCACGATTGGAAGCGGCCACATTGTGAGGTCTCGCCCGAGCATCGAGGTTCAGTCTGCTAGGAAAATCGAAAATGTTCTTTCGGGTCCGATCTCACGATTTGAAGCGGCTATCGTTTTGTTTAGTGAATTGATTTGATTTTTGGAAAAGGATTCATGAGTCACCACCCTAAATTATTTAAATGAAAAAATTAAGGAAAAATCCAAAATTGACTCCAATTCATTAATTTCTGATTAATTTACCCAAAGATAAAATCACTAGTCTTCGAACCAGGTTGAGCTCAAGGACTAGGTTTTTGGTTTTAAAATAATCTCAATTTGGCTCTTAAGTTTGATTTGACTTGAAAATTAATTTCATAGATGACCAGTATTAATGACGATTATAATGCATGAACATGGCATAATTATGAGTGCATAGAAAATAAAAAGCAAGTAATTAAACATCCACAAGTAAATGAGAGTGTTTCCTCTAGCCTTTATGGGTACTAGGAAAATCACAAGGTCGCTCCTTTACTCCAAAATAATTAACTTAATTACAACGAAATAAAATATAAATATTTACAAAATAGAGGGGAAAGGGATTGATTGGGGATTTGGATTTAAATTCCAAGTGTGCCTACGTACCCTATCGGATGGGGATCAAAATCCACAAAGTTCGTTCCACTATGAGGTGGAGGGGTTTAGGGATTGATCTGATTGATTTGATTTGATTTGGGAGGTTTTGGAGTTGGTGAGAGAAGATGTTGTACCTTCTCTTAAGAGATTTTGAGTGGAGCGGAGTGTTTTTCTAGACCAGAGTTCTGTTTTACCGGCCTCGAAAATTTGGGATCTTACTCAAGGAGAGTAGATAATTTTATTAATTAATTAATTAATATTTGAAATTAATTAACTAATTAATTACTTAATTTTTAGTTAAAATTAACTAAAAATTGGGACTACTCAAAAGAGTATAGAAGACTAATTAGAGAGAGAGAGAGAGAGAGAGAGAGAGAGAGTAGTGGATAACTATCAACACTAACTCAAGGGGTGTTTTGAAATGGAAGATGGAGGGGGTATTTATAGGAAATGAAGGGGGGGTATTTTGGGTAATGAAATAGTGAAAAGACCAAAATGGTAGAGTTTTAGTGGCTGAAATTTGGACCAAGAAGAGAAAAAACATCATTTTAGAGGTGCAGGGGGACCAACCGCCAGGACGGGCTGCGGATCCGCGTTAGGGTCTACGCAGATCCTCAGCTTATTTTTGCGGCGGTCGCAGTGAATGTTGGATGATCCGCCAGACTACTCGGCGGATCCACAGATCCATCATGTAGCTGCCTGTGCGTCAATACTGACACGTGTCAGTCACACCCCAATAATTCAGCGGCTGAGTTCTAAGAACCATTCAGTCTTCAATCTTGAACCAAAATTGAACTTGTCATGTATGTCTTTTGTTGCCAAAATGTATTGATTCTTTACCTTTTCATATTTTTTATCAAATATTTTTTTTGGTGTATCATTCAAGTTGGAAAAAAGAAGACACATGAGATGTACGATGAAAAATAAAATTCAAACTTTTTATTACAAGTAGTATCGAAATTTAAAGACAAACTCAAAAGGAAAGGTTGACTTAGCAAATTCTGACTCTAGTCAATTACATACCCAAAAAGAGAGAAACGCAACTCGACAAACTCTGACTCTGACTCTGACTTTGACTCAAAAGAAGAGAAAGAAGCACAAGACTTGACAGACTCTGACTCGGATTCATGATTAACTGGACTCAACTTGATTGTAGGACTCGAACAAGGGCACGTCAGCTAGGCCAATGTTCTCCTCAAAGTGCTAGTCATTGGGTAGATTAGATAATTTGGTAAGGTGGGTTTCCACTCAACTTTTGGAGCTGAGAAAGTTGATAATGTCCATAAGGTCGACGGGAACATTGGGTATTGGTTTCTAAGTTTTAGGCTAAAATGTTTTGGGATTAAGGTGGTAGTGGACCAAATGTCTTGGGCTCAAAGGATGAGGTGCCAAATGCCTTGGGTACAAGAGAGATGAGGCACCAAATGTCTTGGACACAATAAGTTTTGGGCTTGAGGTAATGCTAAGCCAAATATTTTGGGCTTAAGGTAGGTGAAGTGCCATAGGTTTTAGGCTTAAAGTGATAGTGGGGCAAATGTCTTGGGCTTAAGGGATGAGGTGCCAAATGCCTTGGGCTTAATATAGATGAGGTGCTAAAGGTTTTGAGCTTAAGGTGTTAATAGGCCAAAAAGTCTAGGGCTTAAAAAAGATGAGATGCCAAATGCCTTGGCCTTAAGGTGTTTGGATAAAGGGTGTTCATTTGGCCAAAAGTATTGGGCTTGAGGATTAGGTTTTGGATTGGAGGCCAAAAGGTTTTAGGCTTAAAGATTAGGTTTGGATTGGGGTAATTAGGCTTGAAGTTTGGTAATGAAGGTTTGGTATCTTGGAGTGTTTGGGCAAGGGTAATAGTGTTTGGGTTTCAGGGTCTTTAGGCCAAAAGGTTTTGATCCTAAGGTGGTGGTGAGCCAAATGACTTGGGCTTAAGAGAGATGAGGTGCCAAAGGTTTTGGGCTTAAGAGAGATGAGGTGCTAAAGATTTTGGGCATAAGGTGATAATGGGCCAAAACGGCCAAAATTGTTCGAAGGTTTGAATAAAGGTTTACTTTCAACTTGGTTCAAGGCATAACCTAGACTCGAGATTTGTATGCATGGTTATGTCGTGATGCATGCCGAAAAGTTTTCATGGGTATATGCACAAGGTCTTTATTATGGTACATTTAGGGTCACAGGCTAAGGCAATTACATGCACAAGGGTGAAGGGTGATTTTAGTTTAAAGGTCATCGTCCTACTAGAGTATCGATATTGTAATATCCTGGACTTCATCAGTTCTTAATATGAACAGTAATGCCATTGAAAGCCAAAACGAATGATTATAGAGATAATGAGATCAAAAGGAACTCAAACGAGATCCGGTGAAATGCAAATAAAATTTTTGCGTTAAATTAATTTTACTTTTGTGATAAAATGGTACATATGAACTCATAAAAATGTTATGAGTATGGTCAATAAAATAAAGTTAGTGAATTGCATCGATATCGGTTACAACAAGGTAAGTGAAAAAGAAGGGTAAAACGGTCATTTCACAAAATCGGTCGGGATGACGGGTAAATGAAATGAACATGTGAAGCAAGTGCAAGGCCCAACCATATACTTATATGGCCGGCCCATTAGGTGTAGAGAATGGAAAATTCTACTTGAAATTTCATGGAAAGAATTGGTCAAATTAATTGAATGGAAATGGACCCCATAATTATAATTAGTCAAAATTCCTATTTGAATTAGGAAACTTCATGGAAATTTCCATCATTAGAAATATGTGCATATTTATCTATAAAAAATGAATATTGTAAAAATCAAATTTGGTTAAAAAAAATGATAGCAATTGGATCAAAGTTAGAACATCTCCACCATCCATTCATGATAATGATGATATAAAAGTTAGCTTTTTCTTCTTCTTATCTCATTCTCATCTTCCAACCAAAAATTGAAGACACAAACTATTCTCTCTTCTATACCATCCAGCCATCAATGGAGATTCATCAAAAATTCAAGAAATTTTAAGGTAATTCCTACAACCAAACTTGAATTTCATTTATAGTATGACTAAGAGTGTGTTGGTTGCTTGATTTGGAAAACCTAGGTTTTAAATTGAACAGAAAATTGGAACACCCATACTGTTATGTTAGAGGCCGAATCTAAGGAATGGTAAAACATGAAAGTTGTATTTTTTTTTACCTTAATTAAAGTCCCATAAAAGGGTTTTGTGAAATTCTTTATGGGTAAAGAGATATGTCACTTGAAATTGAACTGACCCGGATTTGGGAAGGGTTCTGAGTAATCCGGACTGTTTGAGCTTATAAGGGGTTTTATGATCCGAATTTGAACATAGTCAAAACATAAGAGTTGTAGCTACATGTCTTAAGTATTCACTTGTAAAAAGAATTTTAAATATTTACTATGTACAAAGAGAAATCTTACTGGAACTAAAACTGGTTTTGTTTAGAGGTTAAATGGGCAGTCAAAAATGGAGTAGCCCAAAAGATGAATTTAGAAACCAAATTAAGAAAAGTGTAAAACATGAAAAATGATAATTGATATGTTTATAACCCTTTTGTAAAAGTAAATGTAAATTGGATATGTGTAATGAGAGTTATGACCTAGAGAATGTGATAAGGTATGGAAACCCTTGTAAACTAGCACTATTGCTAGACTTAAGAATATATCTTATGAATTGAGCATGATAGAGACATAATTAGAAGAACCTAAAAACTAATGAAATTATCTTTGATATGTGTAGAATTAATCTACAAAATTTCTTAACAAAATATTAAGTCTAGTGTGAGAAATAGAGTTTGCTCTATAACTAACTTTGTACTTGGATTCAAGTTGTAAACTGAATTAGAGCTTCTGATTTGGGATTATAAAGATGGAACTGGGTTAAACTCAAAACATAATAAGTGTTCCTTAATATCTCTAGTATCTTCCAGTAAAAGGAAATTGCAATTGAAAATATAAATCTTAAGTTATACCCAATATAGTGTGACAGGGTCAGTCTGTCCTGTAACAGGAACAAAATAGAATTGAAATGGTTACTGAGTTTTCAATGAATTGAATTTTAATTTAAATTTTGGATATGTTGTAAATGTGTATGTATAATTTGAAATAAAAAAAATAATCAACTCATTTGAATTGGTAAATCTTGAGAAATGACAGAAATAAGATGACAAGGTCTAGTGTTATAACTAGACAATAAAGAAGAATGTAATATTCTACAGTTAACAACTGTATATTGAAACACTGAGTAAATAATTAATGAGAATAATGAATATTGAATTAAATATGACTATTCAATATTAATTTAATGTAAAAGAGTATTAATTTGCTATAAGGCAAATAATGAACATGACGGATTATGATATGTGCATATGTATGTGCTATTGAACATACTGATTTGCTTCGATACTGGATAATAGTATTAGAGTTGGAATTGAAATAGTCAAATTGATGAGGTGATTATATGATGTTAAGGGTGTAGTTCAACATAGAACCTAAAGGAGATAAATGTTCCGGAGATTGGGAGCATCATTATCGATTATACTAAAAGCTTACATTATGAGCTAAGGAAGTCAAAGTGAGTACCTTGAAACCCTTTATTTTTATATAATGAAATAATTGTTCGAATTAATTCTTTAAATGAGGTTTATGACCTATATATATATAAATAGTTATTGAATTCCTTTCATCGAGGTCTTCGACCTAATAATTGATAATTGAATTTCTTCATTGAGATCTTCGGTCTCTTACTATCATTGTCTACAAATACTAAAATGGCATTCCATTGGAAAATTGTAAAAGCATTTACCTTATATATATCAATTGGTTTACTGAAATGAATCCTTCCCTGAATGAACGTTTTTCATTCGAAAACTTTGCATACCCTTATTGATAAATTGTTCCTCTAGTTATGTTCCTTTAAGGAACCAATAAATCTATTTATGAAATTTCATTGTTTCTTCAAGTGCTTATCTTTCATTGAACCTCATTTGATTCATCATCGTACACTGTTGATATAAAATATTGAAAAGCTTA
>CATKHJ010016225.1:0-48463 GCA_949750685.1 Vernicia montana | reverse complement strand
ATTGGGATGCTGCTCTCCATTTGGTTAGGTATTTGAAGAGTTGTCCAGTTATAAGCCTCTTCTTTTCTTCAAATACCACACTTCAGTTAAAAGCATGCTGTAATGCTAATTGGACCTCATGTGCTAACACTAGAAGATTTTTAACAGGCTATTGTATGTTCATTGGCTCTTTTTTAATTTCATGGAAGACTAAGAAATAGGCCACTGTTTCTAAATCTTCAGCTGAAGTTGAATATCAAAATATGGCAACCACAATGAGTGAACTTTAATTTATTTTATACTTATTGGCTGACTTTCAGGTGTCTTTATCTTTGCCAATACCTATGCATTGTGACAATCAGGCTGCTCTACATATTCCGCCAGTCCTGTGTTCCATGAATGCACCAGACACTTAGAGATTTGATTGTCATTTGGTGAGAAATAAGTTTCAAGAAGGCTTTGTTCAACCAGCATATATTTCT
This sequence comes from Vernicia montana, assembly GCA_949750685.1. NCBI lineage: Eukaryota > Viridiplantae > Streptophyta > Magnoliopsida > Malpighiales > Euphorbiaceae > Vernicia > Vernicia montana. Next base: position 48,002 of record CATKHJ010016225.1, on the reverse strand, counting down.
TTTAAAAACCAGCTTGCTGATATCTTCACAAAGCTGCTCTCCATCAAGTTCCATCAATCATTTCTGTTCAAGTTGGGTCTGCTCCATCTCCAGCAGCCTCCAACTTGAGGGGGATGTAAATTTATGTTATTTATTTATGTTGCTGGGTCATCAAGCTAGTTTGGTTTAGTTTTGCTGAGTCATCAAGTTAGTCAGCCAAACTTGCATATAAACTCTTTCTTTAGTTGTAACAGTTGTAACAACTTAACCTTTACTCTTCTGTAATAAAATCCCTAGTTTCATTTTTACTCTGTATTTCTTCAGAAAATAAATCTTATAACAAAAAAAAAAAAAAAAAAAGGTATTCAATATATCATATATCAATTTCTATATTACACAAGTAAAGCACTCAAACACTTATATATTTATTATTTACTTAAAATTCATACAAAAAGACAAAAAAATTACAAAATCAAGAATTATAAAGAAAGAAAGAAAGAAAATCAAATCAAATCAAATCTTTAAGAGTCAGATCTACAATGATAATACTTAGAACAACCACGATTTTCAGAATTAGAAGGAGGAGGCAAACAACTGCTACTATAAGATTGTCCATTGCCACCACCATTACAGACTGGTTCATCTCTTTTAAGAGCTCCTGGTGATATATATTTCTTCTGTTCAAGAAATCTTCTACTGATTTCTGATTCCATCAAATTCTCATATTCTTCATTACACTCTGCTATTGAAGAACCATTACTGCATGTGGGTTTTGATGATGAAACCTTGTGATTGCTTAGAAATGATAAACTCAGAATTATTATAAAAATCAAGCAGTAGAAAGAGAACAAAGGCTTGTTTTGATCCATTTAATTGTTATTTTTTGGTTTCAATTTCAATTTCAATTTCTTTTATAGAGGAATTGGAATTTTTTTTATTTGTTTTATGAAAAATATATAACTTTTTGGAAAGTGAAAGTGTTAGTGGAAGGAGCATTATGAATATGCAGAGGGACCGCACTTCACCGAACTTTAGCTATCAAGGCTCTACTGATCTCTAGTGGTTATTATTTGTTTAATTATCAATTTAATTTTCTTAATTATATTCATCTTTACCTTTTATTTATGACTTTTTTTTTTCACTAATGATCCATTGAATAAATGGTTGGAGTGAATATTTAGTGTTTGAATTCAACTATTTTATCATTAATTTAAAATATTTTATAAATTTATTGTCTAGAGTAATATTTTAAAATTGAGCAGTAAAAAATTATAATGGTAATATTAAGTTAAAATTTTTAATTTTAAGCATTTAATTCTTCCATGGATAAATAACTACTAATAGGTTTATATTATATTTATTTTTTAATAATGTGATTAAAAGAAATTAAAGTGTAATTAATCGTACTTGAAACTCTGTATGTGTATTTTGTTCTCAAAAGACTGTCGAAATCCATTCCTTTAAATCAAAGGAGTTGTATTTTAGTCGATGGAGAGCTCAGCTCCATGCCCTGTGAATGAGGATGAGAATCCCCGTTCGCTGGCGGATGATGATGCTACTAAAAAGGTTAAAGAGCGACTGTGTCCAGATGCCTTAGGAGGGGAAGGAGGCAAGGGCCAGGTTCCTTCTTTTAAGGACAAGCTGATGGCTGATTAGGGACGTAACGGATCTGTCTTAGGTAATCTTAAGGAGGTTATTGAAGTTGGAGATGGTGATGTGTTTAAACGGTCTGACAATGGCATATGGACTATTGAATTTTCTGATCGGATTCAAAGTCTTATGGCTCAGTCTTTGAAAAGAGCAGTCATTGTTAGATTATTGGGAAGGTCAATTGGGTACAAGATGCTTTGTTCAAAGATTGAGACCTTATGGAAACCCAATGCTAGCTATAAAATAATTGATCTAAATAACAATTATTTTATGGTTAAATTTGAGGATATTGAAGATTATTTTGATGCACTCTTGAATGGGCTGTGGTCTGTACTGGGACATTACTTGACATTTCAACCATGGACTCCTTCCTTTAGCACCTCAAATGCGAATATTGCTGCCATAGCAGCCTAGATTCGTCTCCCAGGATTGCCCTTATAGTATTACCATGATAATATCCTTAGAACGGTGGGTGCAGTTATTGGCAAGGTTCTAAAGATTGATATGAACACAGAATCAAGCCACCGTGGGAAATTTGCTCGGATTACGGTGGAGCTAGATCTTCGTAAGCCATTACCTTCGCGCATTCGTATTGATGGCCGTATGCAACAAATTGAATATGAGGACCTTCCTGTGATTTGCTATGGATGTGGGAGATATGGCCATGCAAGTGAGTTATGCCCGTTTAAAAGTAAAGATAATACCAATGTTAATATTACGAAGGAAGTACCTATGGAGGGTCAAAGATTGCGGCTCTCAATAAAAATTGCATCAACTGCGGCTCAACAAAAACTGCACCAACCAACAAACACGTTTTCTTTTTTCTTCTCTTCAAAAGTAGGCTGCCAAATTTTTGACAAAGATGAAAATGGTAGTTGGCAAAACATGTGAAGGAGGGAGCTGTTAGCTCTATAAATACAACATCCCATTTCATATTTTTGTGTGCTGTGTATTGCGAAGTTGTAAAAATAGAGAAAAGAGTGAGAATTGTTGAGAGAAATTTGAGAGAAATTTTCTTAAGTTGTAAGTGTTGTAAACACTGTATATTTTCTCCCTTTAGTGAAAGATCTACAGCAGCCCGTAGAGTAGGCAAGTTTGTGCCGAACCACATAAATTATGTGTGTTGTTTATTGTTTTTGCACTCTCTCATAAATCTGGCATATAGAAAATTTGCGTTAATTCCCAACAACTGGTATCAGAGCTTATAGTTCCTATTTTGGGGTAAAAAAGGGAATTTTAGTGGGACCGCTGTCCGGGACAGTATCATATTTCGAGAAAAGAAATATACTGCACATAAGAGAAAAATACGACGAATTTTTTGGTGTGATCCGTTTCTGAAATGTGTGTAAAATTAAATTTTGGTGAATAGTAACAACGCAAAATTTTTGCATGGTTTTACTGTTTGAAATTGTTGCAACTCTGTTTAGAACTGTAGAAGTCCAACTCGGAACTGTAGCAGGGTATGGTACTATTCATACGTACAGTTACTATTCACATGAATAGTAAATCTCATGAATAGTAAAATTTTGCAGGCAGTATCAGTCTGTCAACGGTGGTGTTTTCATACACAGTGGTTCACAAGAATTGTCAGAAAAAGATCCAGAGGAAGTTAGATTTGAGTGGAAGCAATGGTCGCAGACGAAGGGAAGGTGAAACTCGAGAAGTTCGATGGCGCAGATTTCGAGTTCTAAAAAATGCAGATAGAGGATTATCTGTATCTGAAAAATTTGTATCAACCTCTCTCAGGGAAGAAGCCAGAGTCTATGAAGGAGGAAGAATGGAACCTTCTAGACAGGTAGGCCCTCGGAGTTATCCGATTGATGTTGTCCCGCAATGTTGCTTTTAATATAGCAAAGGAGAAGACCACAACAGGTCTTATAAAGGCTCTTGTTAGTATGTACGAGAAGCCATCCACCTCAAATAAAGTGCACCTCATGAGGCGATTGTTCAATCTACGGATGACGGAAGGCACATCGACAGCTCAACATCTCAACGAACTCAACACAGTCACAACCCAATTGAGTTCAGTTGGTATTGAATTCGATGAAAAAGTACGAGCATTAATACTTTTGTCTTCTTTACCAGAAAGCTGGAACGCTACTCTATCACAGCTGTGAGTAGCTCATCGGGAAGCAATAAGTTGAAGTTCGATGATGTTCGTGATCTGGTTCTCAGTGAAGAGATCCGACGGAGAGAGTCAGGTGAACTGTCAACCTCTTCAGTATTGCATACAGAGTCAAGAGGAAGAAATTCAACCAAAGGTAAAGGACGAGGTAGATCAAAGAACAGGAGGTCTAATTCCAATAATCCTAATAATTCCAATAGCTCAAAGATCATCGAGTGTTGGAATTGTGGGAAGACTGGGCACTGCAAAAATCAGTGCAGGAGTGCACCAAAGGACCAGGAAGTGAAGGCAGAGGCAAATGTTACTTCCACCTCAGGAGGAGATGATGCTTTGATTTGCTCTCTAAAAAGCAAGGAAGATTCTTGGGTATTAGACTCAGGAGCATCGTTCCATGCTACTTCACAAAAGGAACTCTTTGAAAGGCATGTCCCCGAAAATCTTGGAAATGTATACCTTGGTGATGATCAACCTTGTGCTATTGTTGGTAAAGGTGTAGTGAAGGTTAAGTTGAACGAGTTAGTCTGGGAGCTGAAGGATGTCAGACATATTCTCGACCTGAGAAATAACTTAATCTCAATTGGGCAATTGGCTAGCGAAGGATACACTACAATCTTCCATGGTGATGATTGGAAGATTTAAAAAGGTGCAATGATGATTACTCGAGGAAAAAAGAGCGGTACTCTTTACATGACAACAAATGCACATTGTTCCATCACAATTGCAGCAGGCAACGAAACTCCCAAACTGTGGCACCAAAGATTAGGCCACATGAGTGAGAAGGGGATGAAGATTATGCACTCGAAAAGGGAAACTTCCATGTCTACAGTCAGTTGAGATAGACATGTGCAAAGATTGCATACTTGGAAAGCAGAAAAGGGTCAGCTTTCAGACAAGTGGCAGAACCCCGAAGAAGGAGAAGTTAAAGCTTGTTCACTCTGACGTTTGGGGACCAAAAACAATCCCATCCATTGGTGGGAAATACTACTTCGTCATTTTCATCTATGATCACTCTCGGAAGGTATGGGTTTACTTTCTAAAGCATAAGTCTGAAGTATTTGAGACTTTCAGGAGATGGAAAGCTATGGTTGAAAATGAGACAGATCTGAAAATCAAAAAGCTCAGAACTGACAATGGTGGTGAATATGAAGACACCAGACTCAAGAAGCTGTGTCATGAGCATAGAATCAAAATGGAGAGAATTGTGCTAGGTACGCCTCAACACAATGGTGTAGCTAAGCGTATGAATCAGACATTGACAGAAAGAGCCAGAAGCATTCGTATACAGTCAGGTTTATCGAAGCAATTCTGGGCAGAAGCAGTCAACACAATAGCTTATTTGATCAACCGAGGCCCATCAGTACCATTGGAGCATAGAATACCATAAGAGGTATAGAGCGGAAAAGAGGTAAAACTCTCACACCTAAGAGTTTTTGGTTGTGTAGCTTATGTGCATATTAGTGATCAAAGCAGGAATAAGCTTGATCTCAAATCTAAGAAATGCACCTTCATCGGCTATGGCGAAGATGAGTTTGGCTACCGCATTTGGGATGACGAAAACAAGAAGGTGATCCGCAGGAGAGATGTCACTTTCAACGAAAATGTGTTGTACAAAGATAGACATAAAACTGACGCCAGCGACTCAGAAAAGAATGGGCTAGTATTTGCAGATGCAGATGACATCCCATATGGTTCTCCATTAGAGCAATTTGGTGGACAGAGTAGTGAGCAATAGTCCAACACACCGTCTCATACTCCAGCTCCTAAATTGAGAAGGTTCTCTCGGCCTCATGTGCCTAACAAGAGATACATGAATTATCTGTTGCTGACTGATGAAGGAGAGCCTGAATGCTACGATAAGGCATGTCAGACCGGAGATGCTAGCAAGTGGGAGCTTTCCATGAAAGATGAGATGAAGTCTCTGATCTCCAACCAGACATGGGAACTAGCTGAGTTACCCGCGGGAAAGAAGGCACTTCACAACAAATGAGTGTATCGAGTGAAAGAGGAGCATGATGGTTCCAAGAGATACAAAGCTCGACTAGTTGTCAAAGGATTCCAACAGAAGGAAGGAGTTGACTACACCGACATTTTTGCTTCCGTTGTGAAGCTTAATACCATCAGAACAGTATTGAGTATTGTTGCCAGTGAAGATCTTCATCTTGAACAGTTGGACGTGAAGACTACATTTTTTCATGGAGACTTGGATGAGGAGATATACATGCACTAGCCAGAAGGTTTCTCAGAAATAGGGAAAGAGAACATGGTGTGCAGACTTAAGAAAAGCTTGTATGGCTTGAAACAAGCCCCAAGGCAGTGGTACATAAAATTTGACGGCTTTATGCACAGGGAAGGTTTTCAAAAGTGCAACGCCGACCACTGTTGCTACTTCAAGAGATATAGCTCCAGCTATGTCATTTTACTAGTATATGTCGATGACATGTTGATAGTAGGTTCAGACATGGATGATATCAGAAGGTTGAAGCAACAATTGTCAAAGGAGTTTGACATAAAGGACTTGGGTCTAGCAAAAAAGATTCTTGGAATGCTGATCACTAGAGATAAGCGAAGAGGGCTCCTGCAGTTATCTCAGGCAGAGTACATCAATCGTGTTTTGCAGAGATTCAACATGGGTGATGCCAAGTCAGTTAGCACACCCTTGGCCAATCACTTTTGTCTATCCAATGATCAATCACCTCAGACGGAGGAAGAGAGAGATTTCATAGCTAAGGTTCCTTATGCCTCAGCCATTGGAAGTTTGATGTACGCAATGGTTTGTACGAGACCAGACATTCGCCATGTAGTGGGAGTTGTTAGCAGGTTTATGTCAAATCCAGGGAAAGCTAATTGGGAAGCAGTAAAATGGATTTTGAGGTATCTACAAGGCACCACAGAGAAGTGTTTGTACTTTGGAAAAGAAGATTTAAAAGTACAAGGCTACGTAGACACAAACTTTGGAGGTGAATTCAATCACCGAAGAAGCACCACCGGTTATATATTCACTATTGGAAATACCGCTGTTAGTTGGATGTCGAGGATATAGAAGATTGTCACTCTATCCACTACAGAGACAGACTATATAGCAGTGACTGAAGCTAGTAAAGAGATGATATGGCTTCAAGGTTTGTTAACTGAGCCGGGATTCAAACAGGAGGAGAACGTTCTGCACAGTGATAGTCAGAGCACGATACACTAGGCGAATAATTCAGCATTTCATTCTAGAACCAAGCATATTGGACTTCGTTATCACTTCATCAGATCTCTGTTAGAGGATGAGGTATTAAGACTAGAGAAAATCCAATGAAGTAAGAATCCAGCGGACATTTTAACAAAGCCGGTGACTATCGACAAACTGAAGTTGTGTTCAACTTCAGTTGGCCTACAACAATGATAAGGCTAGGAAAAGTTGCTGCATTAATCGAGGTGTGAAGACATATTGAAATCGGTCTTCAAGTGGGAGATTGTCAAAGATTGCGGCTCTCAATAAAAATTGCACCAACTGCGGCTTAACAAAAACAGCACCAACCAACAAACACGTTTTCTTTTTTCTTCTCTTCAAAAGTAGGCTACCAAATTTTTGACAAAGATAAAAGTGGTAGTTAGCAAAACGTATGAAGGAGGGAGCTGTTGGCTCTATAAATATAGCATCCCATTTCATATTTTTGTGTGTTGTGTATTGTGAATTTGTAAAAACAGAGAAAAGAGTGAGAATTGTTGAGAGAAAATTGAGAGAAATTTTCTTGAGTTGTAAGTGTTGTAAACACTGTATATTTTCTCCATTTAGTGAAAGATCTGCAACAGCCCATGGAGTAGGCAAGTTTGTGCCAAACCACATAAATTGTGTGTGTTATTTATTATTTTTACTCTCTCTCATAAATCTGGCATATAAGGAATTTGCGTTAATTCCCAACAGAGAGATCGATTTCTAGTGCTTTTAGGACGGAGGTGGTAGTTGGGGCTAAGGATGATGTCCTAGGTCCGTGGATGCATACAGCTCGCCGAGGAAGAAGAGTGCCCAATAAGGGAGCAAACATAGTTCCTAAAGAAAAGGCTAGCATATCAAGAACTTCCAATTTTGGAGTTCTTTCTAATATGGAAGATGTTGATATGATAGATAAGAATTACGGGGCTGTGGAGATTCCTTCCAATAATTTGGGAAATAATGACTTGGTTAGGCGTGATAAGGGGGACTGGAAAAAGAATAAAGGTAAGAATGATCAGGTTAGTGGGCCTAATATTAATAACATTGGGCTTGGTTTAGACAAAGGGAAAAGGAAAGCAAGCTTGGGCTCTAAAATAAAAGGTGACCAGACTAAGTCCATGAATAGTGCTATTAATCCTCAGAAAAGTAATGATAATTCCATGCAGAAGCATGCTAGCCTCCCGACTATTAAAAATATTTTCATGCATCACCTTGCAAATTCTGACGTCATGAACTTGAGCTCTCCTATGCAAACTCATGCGGTTGATAATACTCAGCTACTTCCTAGATCATAAACTGTTCCAGTGAGTGGAGGATTAGATAGCGTGAAACACTTTGTAGTTAGTTGTATCGATGATGTGGGTAATCATGAGACTATTCAGACTCTTGGCCCTTTATCGATGCTTCAACGCACTGGAGGTTTGACTCGACCACCAAAAATTGCAAAATGAGGTAGAAGTTCGGGTTATTACATAAGACTGAATAAAGGCTCGGGTACTAAATCAAAAATGAAGAAGAGTGCCAGGAAAGGTAGCAATTCTTTGAACGATATGGTGGATATGGCTGAATTGGGATTAGATTATCTAAACGTTGCTGCAGAGAAGGCTACTTTGGGTGTGGTCGTGGATAATACTGGTAATGTGGAAGCTTGAAATGTTTCTCTATAACAAGTTCTTTCTCATTCTCTTCATTATTATATTTATGTTTATGTCTTCTATATTTGTTTGGAATTGCCAAGGTGCAGCGAATCGTGTTGATTTTGTGGCTCATTGTCCTCCCACTTTTGTGGACTTTTTTGCTCATTACAAATGAGCAAAAAATCCCACATCGAATAGATGTGGGATATGAGGGGGGACTAAGCCTATAAAAGAAGTCTCCCTCTCATTTGTTAAATCATCCCAAAACAATTTACCTTTTCCTATTTCTAAGGTTTTAATTGTATTTTTTTCTCTTCTCTCATTTGTAATATTTCTTTGCTATATTGAAATATTATTTTGGTAGTGTATGAGGACGTAGGCAAAATTGGCCGAACCTCATTAAAATTCTGGTGTTCTTTTTATGTCTATTTAATAGCTATTGTCGGGTTTAATTGTAGTGAATTATTGTGCTATTAAATTACTTGTCTTGATAAAATTATGACTAAGGAAAGACTTGGTACTTAAGTGTGTCATTCGTGACCCACCTCTCTTTCTTGTGAATTTATCTTGTGGTGATTTGTTAGTATAATCGTTCTCACTCTATTCACATATGTAATAGTTTCAAAGTGAATTTGTTATTATTGGTGGAAGTAAAAATCCAAATTCCACAACAATGGCAATTGGTCATCTTTTTTGCCAGCCGCTGCAGCAATCGACTTCTAGGTTCACGTGGAACTTGCCGGAATATGGGTTCGCGTGGATCTGAATTGTTGTTGCAAATCGAGATCAGAGTTTGCAGGTGATGATATGATCTATGTTTGTTGAGCTGCTTTAGAATTTGTTATTGTAATTATTGATAATTGAGGTCAATTTCTGGTTATTGCTTGGTTGATGAGGAATTTCTGTTGTAGAATTTTATCTTTTTTTTTTCTTTTATTAATGGGCTGGATTTATTGATGTGAAAAATATATTATTAAATTAATATCACGTCAGCTTCGGCCATCAGACACATGACCGGATTCTGTTCACGTGACCTAATTTGTAAAAATTTTAATGTTTGTAACCTGAATTGCCAAAATTAAAAGTTTGTGCTAAAAATGTAATTTTCACGAAAGTTGGTATTTCTTTTTGTAATTAACCCTTAATATAATAATAATTATGATTATGATTATGATTATGATTATTATTATTATTATTATTATTATTATTATTATTATTATTATTATTATTATTATTATTATTATTATTATTATTATTATTATAAGAAAAAATGAAGTCGAAAGTGAATATTTTTGTTTAGGAGTTGATCTGAGTGAGCTGATTTTTTTTTTCAACTTGGAAACGAGTTTTCAACTTTTTCAAATTACGGAAATATGTCCGAAACATTTCGAGCAAGTTTTCGTAAATTTCTAATCAGGAAACGTTTTCGAAACGCAGAAATGCTACCTCTCGAGAGTTTCCGTGTAATCTAGTGAATAAACAATAGAAGATAGGGAAGAAAGAAAAATGAAAAGAGAGAGAAAAAAATGATGGGAGTGAGGAAAAAAAAAGGTTTTTATAAATGTTTAGATTTAGCGACACCAGAATTGAGTCGCTAAATTCATCGAAATAGCGGGAAAATGAAAAAAAAAAAAAAAAAAGGTGGAAATTTTTTTTGAAATTAGCGATGGAAAATTTCGTCATTAAATCTAAAATAAGAGGAAAAATAAAAAAAATTGAGTGAATTTTTTTTTTTGAAATTAGCGACAACAAATTTTGTTGCTAAAACAGTAAATAAGCGAGAAAAAAAATTTGGGTGGGGAAATTTTTTTTGAGATTAACAACGGAATAGTTGTTCATCTCTAAAATCAACGCCAAAATTTAACGCAAACTTTAGCGATGAAATAGTTGTCTGTTGTTAAAATTAGCGTCAATTTTTAGCGCTATATTTTACGATAGAATAGTAACGAAATTTGTCCATCACTAATTCGCAAAAAAAAAAAAAATTTTTGCTTTTTTCGTTGCTAATATATCACAATTTTGTCGCTAAATAGTGACGAAATGAGTGTGTCGCTATTTTGCAGATTTCTTGTAGTGCTCCACGCGAGAAGAGAGAAGGGAGCAGCTGAGAATAACAACACGTGGCTTAAAAAATTAATAAAAAAGCTGAATAAGAGTGCCACATCAATGGCAGTTAGATGGAAGTACTATTTGGTTACACTTTCTTATAATTCAATGATATTTGTGGGATATATTTTAATTAGATGACGATAATGTGCATTAGTGATATGTTGGAGGATGATAATGTTGTTAATTAGTGACATGTTATTTTTTTGTTAATTAATTATATTATAATTAAAATCAAAATATTATTAACTATGATTTAATTAAATTTAATATTTATACGAGAAATAATTAAATTTCTTTTAGATTTATGTTAGATATTAATATGTAAAAATTTATGTTGGACCTTATGTTAAGATATAATATTTTCATAAATTTCTTTTTATGTCATTATTTAATTTTAGTTATATGTATATTGTATTTATTTTTAACATATAAATAATAAATATATGATATTATTTAAAATTTTAATTCAACTTCTAGTTGAACTTGTGACTCGTAACTTTTTGTTTTTACCGGTTTAAATATCAGACCGAGTTTCATGTTGAGTTTTTGTTTGATTTTTAAAAGGAAGAAAGAAAGGCTAGGCTAGAACAAATGAAGTATTATTTTAAAATAATGCAAATCACATTTACTTAAAAAATAGAAACACGGGCAATTATTCAATCAACAATATCATTTCTTGGTTGATTCGGTGGAATGCAACATATGTGGTTAAGAATTGTTGAAATTGAGGCAAATTTTACAAATTCAAATTTGATCCGTTTAGAAATAATAAAACCATTTCGCCACTTGTCTAGCTTCTGATTGGTTGGGTAAATTATTTTTTTATTATATTTATTTTTTTTTAAAAATAATTTTTATGATGAAATATATATATATTTTTATATTTTTCAATATATTTATACAATATAGTTTATATTTCAATTAAAAAAATATAAATTAAATGTATATAATATTTATAAATTAAATGTATATATAATCATATCAGATTATGTCATTAGTCAAACCTAACCCAAACATGATTTGAGTTTAAAATTAAAAAGTTGACTTGATCCATTTGCTAAATTAATGAGAAGGTAATACTTGCTCCATTTGAGTCCATTTAGATATCTGATGTGCTTGATTGTGTATTCGGCCATTTTTCATAATTTAATTTTCACTTAGGCTCCATTTGAAAAAATTTCATTTAAAAAAATTTAATTTTATTAATAAATTGAATTGAATTATTGTGCAAAAATTATTCCAAACATTATATATATTGATAAAGAATTTAATTTGTTTTATTTTCTAAATTACCTATATTTATTTAACAATAATCGGTAATATTGAGATTTTAAGAGATTATAATTAATATTTGTGTAATTTCACGATAAATTAAATTTTAATTAAATTAAATTTTTACAAAATGTCATTATTTCTGTTTACTTTAAAATCAATTTTTTTTATACTAAAAAAAATTGAATTCTATAAATTATATTATTCCAAACATAAAAATTAATGAAAAAATACAGTTAAATTAAATTCTTATAAAATTTAAATTTTCACACACACGATTAATTAATTTATTTATACCATAACCTAATTTTCATTTAAAGATGTATGAATTTCAAACACAAATTCCTTCCCTACTAAAATACAATAAATGAAAAATAATTATTCCCAAATTTCCTTGCCGAATTTGAAAACTTAAAAATTTCACTATACTGATTACAAAAAATTAAAAATTAAAAAATTAAAAAAATGAAATTGCCTTGTAGATTCTAACAAAATCAACTGTAAATTACAAAATTGGAATCAACACGACAACTTCGTAAGGAGGGTTTGTACTTTATTCCCACGCGCCAAAAAAAAATGCAGACAGAAGGAACTTGCGAAGGAAGCCATACACATGTGTATATATATATTACAGAGAAGACGCGTCGAGAAGAGAAGCAAATCCGACTGTGCAAGGTCTGCAATTGAGCGCCAAAAATATTTTATTTTGTTTTTTTTACTTTTACTTTTGTTTTTGTTTTGTTTTTCATTTTCAATTTATTGAAATACTTACAAAACACACACTAATACTACTGCTCTTAGTTACAGACTTACTGTGTTACTCATGTACTTCCCGTTTCTTTATATATAAATCATTCAGAATCTCACATCGAAGTCGCCCCTCCAATCTCTCTCCAGAATTTCTCTGGTAAGTGCCTTTAGTTCTCTGCAAGATCTGGAGTTTTTTGATGTTTCTTGGAATTTGCATTTCCGATTGGAATCCGTTTTTCTTTTTAGAATCGGAACCCGATTGCGGTGATTGTGAGGATAATTGTTTGTATTTTTTTTTATTGATTCAATTTTCGAGTAGCATTTCGACTCTAATTTTGATGCTTAGTTGGATAGTTTGGACTTAAGACTGGCATTTTGTGTAATTGAAATAATCTGCATTTTGTGTAATTGAAATAATCTTTGATTTCTGTTTCATATTTTGATGAAAGTGGATTTTAGTGCTGAATCAATGATTATTGTTGTGCTTGCGGAATGATATAGTAGTTGCTGGTTAGGTTAAGTGGCATTAATGAACGAGCCAATTAAAAGAAAAGCGGAAATGAACAGCCATTTGATTAAAGATATTACGTTATTAAGTTAATTAGTTAGATGAACGAGTTTCACTTCTGGGTTTGGCTTTTCTTCATTTATTTTTTGGTTCTTCTGTTATTTTTTATAGTCTTATTGGTGGACCATTGTTTTTGGAGTAATGTTTGGTGGATGGCTGTTTGAAAGTACATAGATATTGCTTTGCATTGTTTCAGCAATTTGGTCCTTTTTAGTTGGTAGATAAGCATTTGATGTCCTATAGTTTATGTACTATAGAAAGAAAATCAATGTTTGCTTGTAAATGGGGTGAGTATGTCTGCCTTTGTGTCTAGCAAAGAATGCAGTTTTGCCTTGTTCTTTTTGTAATGCTCTGATAACTATGTTTCATTGCTTCTGTAGCAGTTTGTGTGAAATTTTGAATAATGCCATCCTTCCTTCCAACTTTATATCCTAAATTGCATATTAAAGACCCCCTTTTTGTGACTTTTTCAGTTTCAAAATATATTTAAATGGAAGCATCTCCTCTGAACACAAAATTTGAAGATAATGATGAAAAGGCACTGACAGGTTTGTTTGAGGTCTTTGGCTCTTTTTTTTCTCTCGAAGATATAGCTTCTGCTTATCACAAGGCAGACAACAATGCAGATTTGGCTGGTGAATTCCTATATGAAATGCAAGAAAACACCTCTATCTCTTCGTCCATTGCATCCAACGGAGAGGAAAGGGGTGTAGAATCTTTCAAATCATTCTCTAGCTATATTCCTGAGAAATCATGTTACACAAATGGAAAGTTCAGAACTTCAAAGAAGAAGGGGCGTCCAGTTTCAGGTGGCACAGTTTCAAGCATACTTGGCAAAGATTATGTTAAGTCCATGCCAGTAGCCAACGGTTCTTGTATGGGAACTAAACCAATGAAATTGAATGCAAAGGAGTTTCCAATGTCTGAACTGTGGGGAGGGGAAACTAATCCTAACCCTTCAACGAATGATCATATGCACAAGGATATCGTAGATTTTATCTTCAGAATGTTAGGAGATGGCTTTCAGCTGGAAAGAGATGTGATTCATCAAGTTATTGGTAAATCATGCTTCATATATATATATAATTTTTTTTTTTTTTTTGGAGGGGGGGGGGTAGTTGTTATATTGTTGATTCTTTGATTTTGCATTATATCATGCTGTGTCAAGTAAATGGGCTATTTAATGAGACTGCTGATCAAGTTTTATATTGAATATGCAGATAAATGTGGATATGACATTCAACAGGTACACATAGTATACTTTTTTATGATCAAGGTTAATTTTCATATTCTGATAAATGCCCTTTTCTTTTGCAATCATATTTTTAGTTTTGTTAAAACAAAATCTTTCCGACAGTTACTGCTGTTCAAGTTGATGTTTCTTATACATGCCCCGTATTCTATTGGTTGATATTTGCTTGTGTTGTAGGTTTGGGAATAAGATACTTTTGTTGGTTTTTCAATGGTTAAACCTTATGGATAGGTTACTGAAAAGATTACAAAGCTCCATGAGCTGAAGGCCTTGAGAAATGAGGGTAGATCACCAACCACAAGGCCTATGCATTAATGTGATAAATTTGTATAACATCCTTATCATTGAATACACCCTTAAAAATTTTTCCCTTCTTGATCTGTTTGAATGCCTTAGTCATTTATCCAATTTTTTCCCTAAAAGCCTGTTTCTTTTTTATACTCTGTGGTAGCCACATGCATGGCTATGCTATCGAAGTTCTGTAACTTTAATGGCCTCCATGACAAGTTGAAAAAAAGAGTATCTTTCCTTTTCTAAATTTCTCACATAAAAATATGCCACCATAGCTGCTTGTTTATCAACCACTGCTCGAGTGTTGTCAGCATCTTCATGTGAAATCAGGGGGTGTTCTCAGTAGATTATCTCCTTGGTGACCTTTACTCTTGAGTCTTGATCTTTCTGTTGTCTGCTTTTTGGTAGCATGATGCTCCCCAAACCAGTCCTTGAGTTGTTAAGTTTGGACAACTATGAATTCTTTACCCTTTTTTCTTTCAAAAGCTTGGCTTGTTGAAGATGTTTGGGATCTTAGAGTCAAGGTTGAAATTCATCAAGTGCAATATTGACATCGCTTATATTTCTTTTGATTTACTTGGTTATCTTTTTAATATTACTTTTTTGGTGTTTTAAATGTCAGCTTGTTTGACACTTTATGCATTTGGTCCTTTCAGATTTTGCTGGGATTTTTGAAGAAAACTACCTGTTTGATAGATCTTTCATTACTATTTCTATTTACCTACAACTCATGCATCCCTTTTCCCCTCTTTGAGTTCATAATGCAATTAGCTTTATTTTACCAGCTCGGATTCCTATTTCCAGATGCATGGAATCTTAGTGGTTAAGAACTATGAAACACTTAAACCATTTGTCATTGAGCTTCATTCCAATAAAAGGACCAAAGAGGCATGTTTGAATTAGGATTACTTCTTTGATCTACGGGGAGTTGATAAATGTATCAATTTGGGTGGTAGGATCACACATTTAAGATAACAGAATTTTATGAAGGCATTAAATAGACCCAAAGAAAAGGAAATTAGATCAAGGTGAAGGTTTATTTCATCTATTCCTTGTGCGTGGCACATTAATTTACAACCCTAGAATATGATCATACTTTATTTAAGAAAACATGGGCTTTTCATTGTCTATACAAATAATAAATAAATAGATAAAAGATTTCAGGTTAATAATTTTGTTTAATCAGTTCAGTGTTGAGCAATTTTTGTGCATTATTTTTAAAAACTCAAGAGAATGTTGCAATTCTTGAATATCTTTGATGAACATGGGTGTATATATTGAGGTTACTGTACTTAATAAAGTAATTTATGAAGATAATTTAAGTCTTTAACCATTGAAATTTCATTTTCATATTTGCATTACTAAGCACTTCTAACTTTTCTTTTGTCGTTTTTGGACCTTTCAGAGCATGGAGAAACTATTTGATTTTTCAGCGGGGACTTTGGATGAAGGGAATAAATGCATTGGTAAATCCACTGCAAAGGTTAGTCTAACATGCCACTATTTAAGAATGCAACTTGTTGGTTGGGTCATGTTGTTAATCCTCCTATTTATTAGAGGTCAAAGGGAGGAAAATTTAGTTTTTATTTTATGGAATAAACTTCAATTGGCCTTATTTCAGATAATTTGTAAGGTGAGCAATTGCCATATCTCTGAAATTTGTAGATATTTGAGAAATGATGTGGAGTCAATGGTTTCTGGTCTTGCTTTCTTTTGAAGTTCCATGGGCAGATATTGAGACCCTTTTATATGCCCAATTTTATATTACTGATTCAGTGATTTTACCAGAACGCAATAGAGTTTTCCCTCCCTGTTCTTCTTTATCTGCTTGCTAGTGTATTGTCTTAATTTGTCAACAATTGTGCTTAATATAATATGAGAGAATCACTGTTATTCAGTTCATGAGCTGCTTCAACTCTTAACTGCCATTTACACATTTCATAAAATGAATTCAATTGAGGTATGGATGTCTTAAGTGTGCAAATAATGTTGCTTCAGTTTTCCTAGTTTGTTTTAGGTTTCTTGTTAAATAAGTCTTTTAATTAGTATTAGGTTCCTTTTTGGGTATTAAGTTATTTTTCATTATAGGATTATGATTTATACTAATTAGGATAAATCATAATCCTAGACTAGACTAGGAAGGAAACTAATACCTAAAAGGAACCTAATACTAATTAAAAGACTTATAACAAACTAGGAAAACTAAATAAATTCCTAATTTAAAAATTAAAAAAAATAATTCCTAAATCTTATTTTCTTTTTCCTTGACTGCATCTTTTTCTCATACAACAATACCTTCACATTGATCATTACTTTTTCTCTCTCTACCTTGATATTAAGGCAAATATTAAACTGCTTAATGACTACGGCCTTTTCTTATTAAAATGTTCTTTTTTACAGATTGTAGATGCGCATTCAAATTCTGAAGAACCTTTGTGTCAAAAGAAATTGCTGCCAATGAGTTCCCGTTGGGGGTATGTCACTCATGCATTTCTAGCAAGTTAAATATACTGTTACTTCCCAAGAAGAGGTGGCCAATGAATTTCTGCCATCAACCAGTTCTTCACATAAAGAGGGAGAAGATTAGCTTGTTCTTATGAGTCTTTTGAGATCATAATGCACTCTATTTTTGTTTGTATTCATTCAGTAATGCAAATGGAGTTTCAAGTACAAAAGAGGGAGGATTTTCTGGACAAGAGGAGAGAAATGATCTCCAGAAGGAAGTATTAGCTTCATTATTTGATGCTACTGACAGATCCGAGGGGCTATCTAGAAGAGAGAAAAGGGCAGCGAGAAGACCTAGAGTATTAGGAGAGCTGGTAGTTGAACCTCCAAGAGATTTTACCTTAGAACGCAAGCCTGCTCCAGTTGGTTCAAAGCCAGAAAATGACAATGGTATGTACTTTCTTCAGTATTTTGAGAAGCATCATTAACCAAGTATTTTATATGAAACTTTGATGCAGCCAACAAGAAGCTCTAGAAACAGAAATGTTATTTGAGACATCAAGTATTTCTTAATTATAGATTTAGTCAATTAAATTCGCTGTTGGAACCTTTTCGATGTACTAAAAAAAAGTTGTTGGAATAATATTTTATAACTTTAGGATTCAGAATTTCCAACCGTGTTTACTTGTTCCTTTTTTGAATATTATACTTTAATTGGGTTTTTATTTATTGTTGAAGAGTTGTTTGGTATCTAGATTGCAAGTCTCAGCCATTATGGGCATCAGAATCTGCAATTATATTAGCTATTAAGTGTTATATTTCTTTTTCTGAAACTTCTTTGCTTTCCAATTCCATTATAAGGAATAATCAGTAGACCTTAGTTCATATGTTGTTACTATGTTGGGTTTAGATGTATAGTTTTTGAGAAGTATATGCTTGCTACACTGGCTGCAAAAATAGATCCTGATCTTTTCATGTGAACCCTGGCAAATGGTTTTTGAGGAATGTATTTTAGAGACTAGCTTTCTGTTCCCACAGCCCACACCATGCCCTCCCCCTTTTTCAAATGATATGATTCAGTTTTTCAACTGTTTCATGGTTTTCTTCCTTCAATCCTGAGCAGTCTATTATCAAATGCAGATGAAGATGAAGATGAAGAGGATAGTTATGAGCAGCTTCGTAAAGCTGTAATGGAGTATCGGGTCACAATGAAGGAATATTATAAAGCTGTAAGTTGTTTGTCTCACTCTTGTTCTCCTTAATACTCCTTTTATAGATAGTAAGGCTTTTGATATCTATATTTTTTAATTTGTGCTTGTAATATTCATAAACTGAACTGTTATTTTTGGTGGTACAAAAAAAAAAAAAAAAAACATATATTTACTAACCAGTAAAATTTATCTCCAGGTGAATATTCATTTAGTTAAGGGTCTGCTGTGCCTAGCTTGGTCAGACTTGTTTAAACATATATAATCTGCAATAGTGTTTGCGCCGATTGATCTTTTTATCTGGACATGATAAAATAAGCATGCTTGTCCCTTGTCAGGCTGTGAATGCATTTGCAAAGGGAGATTATGATCGAGCTGACAAACTTATGGATGAGGTAAGGCTTCTAACCGTCATAAAAAAGGAGTATAACCAGTATCAGTATTAAGAAACTCAAAATAAATTAGGCTTACTTGTTTTTCTCAATTGGTAATGTGGGTGAACCTCAAGATAAAAATCAAATTGTGCCTGCTTAGCTTTCAAGGATCTTTTTTTTCTCAATTAGTAGTACTACAGTAGCAAAAGTATAAATGTTTCCAAATAGTGTTATCTGAACAACCTTTAAGCTATAAATCTTAGAAGGGATCTCATATAAGATCAATACCAAATTTCAAATCTACTTATTGGATGGTTCAATATATTTTAGCTATAAATGCCATTTGTTTTTCAGGGGCACTTTTTTCGTGAAAAGGCTCGCAAGGTAGATGAAGAGTCTAGTCAGAAGATTTTTGAAACCAAGTTAGTGACTGCCTTCTCTAGTGTTTGTGACTAATCAGTGTGTATTTTGAGCTTTCTCTTTCCTTTGTTGTATTTCTTTGTTTGCCTCCTTTTGATATTTGTTATCTTCATTCGACTAGAAATGTAGATACACAAAACGAAGTAACACTTGACCTGCATGACCATGGTGCCAAAGAGGCAATGCGGCTTCTGAAGTGTCATCTCTCATCACTTTCGGGCATCTCATGTATGTATTCATTATCTTGTTCTTTCAATTGGTTACTGAATCATGTCAAATAACATGAGATTATTCAAATCACTTTTTGCATCAGCAATTAAATATCTGAAGGTCGTCATTGAGACAAATGAGGAAGATACCACAAAAGGGGCTCGTAGAAGATCAGTAAGTTTACCTAATTGATTTAACCTTTTCCTTTTCTGTTTTGAATTCAATGCGACATATATTTGTGCAGTGCTTTTTTCAGTTCTTTTCTAAGGTTTTCATTTTTCAGTTTGAGAGATTGAAAATTGAATATCCAAAAATGAACTGATGCCTTGAATATTGCTGGGTGTAAAATAAAACAATTTGAATGTTGACAAGAGCTGCATTCCTTCCAACTTATCTAACTTAGTGTTATTCAATAAGCATGTTTTAATCAGTAAGCCTTAGTGCTCGAGTTTCAATGTTTCTTTTGATCTTTTTTTTTAAAAAAGGGAAATACTGAGATCATAGCATTAACCAGCCAAATTGGCTTCAACTACATCACTCAAAACTGAGTTCAATATTTCACTAGGGACGTCGTCTTTGAGTTTCAATGTTTCTTTTGATTGAAATCATGTTTGTGATAAAAGTTATAGGGATACGACTAAATTATTATTTACCTATATATTTTTTGCATAGGTTATGAAGCTGTTAGAGAAGGAATCAATCAAGTGGACAGAAGGACAAAGCACCGGAACAGTATTAATTCGTTTGGATAACATCAACCGAAAATGTTTGAGTTTTTCCAAAAAATAGTATGCAGCTTGGGAACTGTCAACTTTATAATTATCCAGTTTGCAAGTTATTAAAGGTTGATTGTGACAAGAAATGGGAAAGGATGCAGTGTGGTGGGTGATGCACTTGGCAAATTAAACGAGTTACTTGTTTTTTTGTAACTGGTAAATTCATGTCAAAACTTAGTAAATTTGAGCTGCTTCTTTTGTTGCATAAAACTATTGAGCAGCACTAAAAGAAGGCAACCCATTTTTTGGTTCAAGTTAATGGCATTTTGCTTATGAAAAGTACTTTTTAATATAGTTTT
The DNA here is from genome assembly GCA_949750685.1 of Vernicia montana. Classification (NCBI taxonomy): domain Eukaryota; kingdom Viridiplantae; phylum Streptophyta; class Magnoliopsida; order Malpighiales; family Euphorbiaceae; genus Vernicia; species Vernicia montana. Next base: position 27,438 of record CATKHJ010016225.1, on the reverse strand, counting down.
TAATAATTTTATGATGGCATAATCAGCAATTAAAAAATAATAATTTGGTGAGTAAAATCTTTTTGTTTTCTGTACAACACAAGCAAGGCTGTGTTGTATGTATACAATACCATTTATTTGCGCATATGTATGTTCCTCTAGAATTCTACTTATAGGCTATGTTTTAAAATTCGCCTCAGTTTTAAAATAGGTGAAGGTATAAAATTAAGGGTCAGTGGTTGAATTGAAGTCGAATCAAAATTTTAAATAATATTATATATTTATTATTTATATATTAAAAATAAATATAACACAAATATAATTAAAATTAATAAATATTACTAGAGTAATTGATGAATATTACTTAGAAGTATCTGTTAAAAAATTATGGCAAATTAATTTATTAATTAATCATTTGAAGATCTAAATTCGGGTGGATTTTATTACTCGGTAGTAGGAGATTTACTCGGATTTATATTTTTCTACATAAGAAATATAAATTTGAATATTCATATGCTCAAAATAGTGAATGGAATGTGATATTTATTGAAAGGCTCCTCCTTTCAATACTAATAAAGTGGTCAATGAGGTTTTCTCTATCGCGCGCAATAGTGCAAATTCACGGTTCGAATTTAGATTTAACGTATGAGTGTGCGACATGCATACACGAATGTTGAACTAAAATGAGCTAGCTCGTGTCAGTTTGAGCTAAAAAAAATCTAGTGCCCTGCCGGTTTATTGGGTTTTCTCCTGATCATGATAATTTTGATTTTATGAGCTAACTCAAACTGGTCTAAAGATTGATTTCCGACTTTTCCAATTCGATTGGCTGAATCGATCCAGATTTGACAACAATGCTTATATGTATAGCTTAATGCTAGTACATCTTTCCACATGGTAATAAATTTAAATTTGAGATTTATATTTTGGTGATGCTAAAAAAAAATAGAGATGATCGGATCGGACCAATAACATTATTATTATTATTTATAGAAAAATAATTTTCGGAAATCAATTTATAAATCAAAAGTAAATTAGCCTAGTCATGCCTTATTTTATTAAACAAACCAAATTATTGGGCTTCAAATTGAAAAATGGAAAATTACTCGATCTGAGGGCTTAATGAATTAGGAGTAGGACGGAAAATATTGATGCCTTTTTTTATTAAACAAATCAATTTTTTGGGTTAGAAATATGTGAGGCTTTAATATGAATAAAGAAAAAACATTTAGATAATTTTATTTTAGAGTCATATTGTTTACATGTTATTAAAAAACTTAGAAGGCTAAATACTTTGTCGATAGCTCCTAGAATAATAGAAGAATGTAGGTTTCTTTTAAAGCACTTTGCAAATATACAGTGTAATTTTATTACACGATTTGCGAATGAGATATCTCACAAACTTGTAAAAGCTTTTTCATTTTACGTCAAATTGTATGGAATGGAATAGTAGTCCTCTTAATTTTATTTTAGATGCAATATTGTATGACAAGTGTTTTTAACGAAATAAATTTTTTTTTAAAAAAAAAAATCAATTTATTGGATTTCTTATTTAAAAAAGGAAAATTACTTTATCGTAGGCCTGGAAAATATTGATTACGATTATAATTATATCCTTAATCCTTGGATCCAGCCCATGTAACAATGATTTACTCAATAACAGCCACGTGTTTAACCTTGTGAGGGACCCATAGGATGGACGGTGATGATACTTATGTATTCGGTGTCACAAGTCACAACTCCCAACAAACAATAAATATATATAAAATTTTAAAAAAAAATTAAAAAGAAGGGGAAAAAAATTGCATTATAATTTCTAGGTCTTTATTTTCTCTACTCTGCAATTGAGAGAGCAAAACAAAGAGAAAAATGGGTGGTTCAGTGAAGGATGTTCAGTCTAAGACGGAGCTTGATAACTTGCGCAGCAGTGGCGCACCGGTAGCCGTCCACTTCTGGGCGACATGGTGTGACGCTTCCAAGCATATGGACCAAGTCTTCTCTCACCTCTCCACCGATTTCCCCAAAGCCCACTTCCTCAGGGTTCTTTTTTCCTCTCTCTCTTCACCAATATATGTTTATATATGTAGATAATTATGTATTGGGATTTTGAATTGGTTATGGGTATTGTTGTAGGTTGAGGCTGAGGAGCAACCGGAGATTTCAGAGGAATATTCTGTTTCTGCTGTGCCTTACTTTGTTTTCTTCAAGGTAAGTTTTTATGTTGGCTATCTACACTTGATCTTTGCTCGTTACTTTTTTACCCAATTACAAAATTTGGGTGTATTTTTGGGTTTTGGATTAGTCGCAGCAATGAAAGTTTTGATTTTTACCATAATAATGAAGAATTTAAATTCATTGCAATTGTCTAGAGAGTTTTAAGGCTACAAATTAAAAATTTTAGGATATAAATAGTAATGGGTTGTTTTTGCTTGGATTATTACCCTCAGTGGATGTAAGACTTATGAAAGAAAAAAATCTTATTGAATTTAGGTATTGTGAAAATTATTGATTGTGAGTGTATGACTGATATCCAATTATGGAATTTTTTTAACCCGTTGGCTTGTTATCTGAGATGTACATCATTGGATTTTTTTTTAGGCTTAGTGCTATTACTTAACTAAATTGAGTAACTTTCTTTTCAACTGGTTTTAAACCAGATGAAGAGGGTTTTTTTTTTTTTTTTTTTTTTTTTTTGGCTTTTGGGGAAAATATAATGAAATACGGAAAATAAGTTGATTTTCTTGTCAGAATCCTACTTAAGAATATGTATTGCGAGAACTATCCAGGTCAACTGAGTATGAGTTATTTTTCAGTGTCTTTTAATAATTGCTTGGGAAAGAATTCTGAATGTGTGGCTATACACTAAATCTGTGACGTGTGGATAACATGGTGCTTACAATGACAACTAGTCTATCTGTGCTAATTGGATAAGTCCTTAGAATTGTAGAAACCTTAGAGAGGAATATGATATAACAGGAAGAATAAGATATCTAGAACCATTATTGTTCATTCAGGATCTGGACTTGAATGATTGTTGACAAAAGGTGATACCTAGTTGGCCAAGGAACCATTTGAGCTTTCTAGCTGAGTGAGAGTGATTGATGTAATAATGTCGCTGTGGCCTGATTTTATTTGTTTGTATGGGGGGTTTTAGGTAAATTTAGTCTATATCATGAATTTAACTGAGAAAATACAATATGGATGAGTTCAAAAGGTAGGAAAACCTAGAATATGTGGTATTTTGAGTGGGTGGTTTATACAGCATGTTACCACTTAAAGTGATTTTTGCATTTTTTAGGCTGAAAGGCATGATGTGAGAGATGTTAAGCAACTTAATGTCGGTAAGAAGGGTTTTCTTCCCCAAACTTTTGGTAAGTTTCCAGTGGAAAAGTAGGATTTTGTCGGATAAAGTTGAAAAGACATGTTGTGTCTAAGAGGAAGACCTAAATTTGGAAACACAATCTTGATAGCTTCATGAGGGTAAAAGAAAGTTTTAGACATGATTTTGATAGCTTCATGAAGATTTCCAATCGATGTACATGATTTTTCTTTCATTTTAGCCTTGAAACATAGTTCTCAAATTGGTTCTAATGTTTATTGAAATGCATTCATCAGGATGGCAAGAAAGTTGACACATTGGAAGGTGCAGATCCCTCCAGTTTGGCCAACAAAGTGGCCAAAGTTGCTGGGTCTGTTAATCCTGGAGAACCTGCAGCCCCTGCCAGCCTTGGAATGGCAGCTGGACCCAGTATTCTTGAAACAATCAAAGAGTTGGCAAAAGATAATGGCTCTTCCCAAGTGGCAAACCAAGTCCAACCTGGCCACAATGATGCATTAGAAAAGCGATTGCAGCAGCTGGTTAACTCTCATCAAGTAATGCTATGTATGAAGGGGAGTCCTGAAGCACCTAGGTGTGGGTTTAGCCAGAAAGTTGTTGATATTTTGAAGAATGAAAATGTGAAGTTTGGAAGTTTTGATATCCTATCTGACAATGAGGTACGTGAGGGGTTGAAGAAGTTCTCTAACTGGCCAACTTTTCCTCAGCTCTATTGCAAAGGAGAGCTCCTTGGTGGATGTGACATAGTAATTGCAATGCATGAAAGTGGTGAACTAAAAGATGTTTTCAGAGATCATGGAGTTGATACTAATGGTGCTGAGGAGGCAAAAGAGAGTGAAGGTGGAAACAGAAAGGGTGGCATCTCAGAATCCACTGGCTTGAGTGTAACCTTGACCTCCCATCTTGGAAGCCTGATCAATTCAAGCCCAGTTATGTTATTCATGAAGGGAAAACCTGATGAACCCAAATGTGGTTTCAGTGGGAAGGTAGTTGAAATCCTTCGAGAAGAAAAGGTGAATTTTGAGAGTTTCAACATTTTTTCTGATGAAGAAGTTCGCCAAGGTCTTAAGGTTTATTCAAATTGGTCCAGTTACCCTCAACTATATATTAAAGGTGAACTTATTGGTGGATCCGACATTGTGCTGGAGATGCAGAAAAGCGGAGAGCTTAAAAGGGTTTTGGTTGAGAAAGGGATTGTTCCAAAAGAGACTCTTGAAGATCATTTAAGGAGTTTGATTGCCTCTTCACCAGTGATGCTCTTTATGAAAGGTTCCCCAGATGCTCCCAGATGTGGTTTTAGTTCCAAAGTTGTAAATGCCCTGAGGGATGAGGGTGTAAGTTTTGGGTCCTTTGATATTTTATCCGATGAAGAAGTGAGGCAGGGACTGAAGGTCTTCTCAAACTGGCCAACATTTCCCCAGCTCTATTACAAAGGCGAGCTCATAGGTGGTTGTGATATTGTAATGGAGCTGCGAAACAATGGAGAGCTGAAATCTACCCTATCCGAGTAGGGTGATCAAATAATGCCAGACAAACCTAGGCGTATATTTTTCAGTCATGTCAGTGGTGTCTCTGGATGTCATACACCAGACTAAATTTTGCATGATTTTACTCTCATCGATGATCGGATGCCTTTGATATGGTTTCTAGTATTAATTGTCTCCAACTCTGAAATTTGTGTGATAAATCTAAGCTATATTATGTAAGGGTTTTTATTGATTTGTGGTTGGAGCAAGGAATAGCAATATTTGCAAAGCTTATTCTGTGGTTGCACCATTTGGGTATGGTTAAATTTTTTATGAAGTTTGGTTGGTTGCTATTTTTATCCCTTTCAACGATGTTCTTGTAAAATTGAGGCAAGAAGCAAATATAGTACTAATACAAAATGGTCCGACAGACTTGTGGAATATAGTCTTCAACTGGAAATTTTTGCATATTCATCTTGCTCAACCAACCTATATACTTGCCAGGTTAATTGATGTTTTGAAATCAAATATCCTGGTCACAGTAAAATATGAGATCAACTGTATGATCGGAGATCGTTGCTATTTTCAGATAGGAATCTAGAAAAGAACATGTAAGAAAAGCTGACCCAAACAGGGCACAATGTTGCATTGTTAAAATATGGTTTGGCATCTGTTAAGCACATGTAAAATATAGCTCGTATCCATTACACTTGACAGAATGATATTCAAAAATTGAGACTGATTCCTCGAAGCAAACAAGCTAAAGCACTGAAATTGCATTTTTCACTTTGACAATAAACTATGTTTGGCGAATTATCCAATCAAATTTACTTCTGCCTTGTGCCAAGGATTTTCTTAGTTTCTTCGTCTTCATCTATTCTGTCACTTTTCATGCGGTCCATAAGTCCACATATATCATTGCCGCTTCTTATATTTGCCTTCAACAAGGCATGATAAATTTGTCTGTTCATTGGAATGGCATTGTTCAAAGTAGCCACAAAAGCTTCTACATCTTCAGCACTACCTTCATCACCAAGCCAACTCACAATTTCTGTGATCACTCGAAGGTTCGGCTTCCATCCCTTGTTCTCAACACGTTGGGAGAGGGCAGCCTTCATACACTCATAAGCTTTCGCCATCTTACCTTCTTCAAGATATCCTGCAGTAATAATGGCCCAACTGTTTGGGGTAGTAGCCTTTCCTTTCTCCATCAATTCTTCAAGCAATGCTTCAGCTTTCTCATATAATCCTTTTTTGGAAAACCCAATAACAACAGTGTTCGGTATCCGAACATCATAACAGTTGCCAGATGATTCCCACTCTTTCATTACTTTCTCAACTTCTTCAAGCTCACCAAGCTTCATCAAAGATTCCAGCATGGTAATAAAATCCCTGTTTATGTGTCTCTTACATGCACTTTTCTCCAGATCCCATAATCTTAAGACCTCAGCCTTACACCCTAAAGTTGCATAAAGTGATATCAGATGGTTATAGCCAATCCCATCTTTCTTATCTAGCCTTTCTTCGGACTTTCTTAGGGCATCAATTGCCTTGTCAGCAAGGCCAGCCTTTATGTAGAAATTGGCAGCAACAGCATATGTGTTCCAGTCCATGGCAATGCTCAATTGACATTCCATCTCATTCAAAACTTTCTCCATTCCCTCTAGGTCAGATCTAGCACCATAGGAATTGATGCAGATTCGGTAGCTGAAGTTGTCAGGGGACACTTTGTTCTCCTTCATCTCAGTTAGTATATGGGGAACTTTCTCGTACTGGCCAATATTTGTATAGAGGCACATAATGTCATTGTAAGAAAGAGGCGTTGAGGCAAAACCCATCTCCTCCATTTTCTGCAAATGTGAGATTGACTTGTCAGTTTGACGCTGCCTAACATAACAACTTAGAAGAGCACCATATGTCTTTTCAGTTTTATCATGGTCCCTCAAGTTATTGAAATAGTTCTCAGCAGAAAGAAACCCGTGGACTCTACCAATCAGATCTAATTGAACAGCATGTTCAGTCGGGGAGAATATGCAAATCTCCTTTTTATTCATCCACTCAGACACCTGCACCCCTGAAATATTACAAATTAGGAGGTTATAGCAATTAAACCATTATTTACATTTTGATGTAAATCTGTATCTTTTCTGAATAAATAACATGTACCCAATTATTTAAATATCACACCAAGCACTCCAAACAGGTATATCACATGCATGCATGTTGTCCGGTGTTCATGATGTGAACATGTCGGCATGCAAGCATAAATAAAGCATTGACATGTTTGATGTGTGAAACATCTCTATTTACCACAAATGTAGAACATCTGGCAACAGAGTCTGTGCCAAGTTTTGCTGCAGATTTCGTTCAATTATAATGAAAAGATTAATGAGCAACAATAGCAAAGGGAAGCAAGATATTTTTCTCCTTTCTTGCTCCTTTCAAAGCAAATTTTTGCCAGTCTTTGCTCTCAGACCACAAAAGGCTTAAGATTTTGAGGTAAGTCCTAATGCTGGCTAAATTCTTATCAGCCTTCACAAACCTGGATGACATATTTAACATTGGACCCAATCATCAAGCGTCATGACAATCATAACCAACATAGTGAGTTCACAAGCACCACAAAATTTAAAGCTTCAAATATCTTTTTCAGTTATCATTTCTATGATGGTATCAAATAAAATAAGAAAAGATTTAAGCTAAGGCTGACTTAAGAAAAAAAAAAATCAGATAATCAAGTTTAGCAAATGCCTTTTTTTCAGTATTATTTTTGTATTTATTTCCTCTCATTTTCAACTAATGAAACTCAACCTTCAATATGAAAACTGATTAACAAATCCTAACAAAACATTTAAATCTTAGTGCTCCATTAATTGATCCCTACCAAACAACAGGATTCTTCAGGTCCAGGATTTTAAACTCAATCACTCTAATATAATATTTGATTATAAAACCCTAAATTCTCAAAGCTGACTCGCTTTTCCTTTTCACACATTTTCTTAGCAATAAAACAGAACCCAAAACAGAAAACACCAAAGAGGAGAGAAAATTACAAACCTCAAGGGCTTGAGTGAACCGGTTTCGCTTACGAAGATCACGAATAATGCGCTGAAGCTCGCCAACTCGAATCTTGTTCCCATTTTGGACCCAATTTTCGAGCTCAGGCACCAAACTAGTGCCGGGGTTTCCTAAAGGACTGATTTTGGAGTACAAGGTGACTTTTTTAGTTCTATTAGTGTAATAAGATCTGTTAATAATTGAATTTTGATTCTCGACTAGGGTTTTGGAGAGTAGCTTGGAGCTCATGTTTATGGTTTTCTTGCATTGGAGAAGGCAATTGGCAGATGGTACGAGAGATTTTACAGTAGGGTTTAAGAGAAAATGGGCTTATTGGGCTCTTATGATTTTGGACCCAATCCACTATCAAAATAGTTGCATTATACAATTATTTATTTTTCTTTAAAAAAAAAATTTATAGTACTTTTAATTTTATTCTTGGCTTGTCTCAATGTGGCATTAATATTTTTTTTTTTTCTTTTGATTAATGGACCATGTAAATGAAGCAAAATTGAATCTTTTGCTTTTTAAGAAATTACATACTTTTTTTTTTTTTTAATCACATATTTAATAATAATAAATTTATAAAATACGGGAAAGATCGATAATAAAAATGATAATAATAAAATAATGACTTAAGGTTCATTTTGTCATGGTTTTCACATTGGACCAAAAACACCCAAAGTCAAAATTGAAGGTTAAATTGGTCATCAAGTTTACAACAAAGGCTTAATTAAGTCCAATTGCGCGCGTGTACGTTTCTGATAAGGCCAAAATTGCATGAGGAGTTAAGGATAATAATAAAATAATAAGATATTAATAAAAAAATTCTCTGTTTCAGCTCCAACACCCTCCATTCCCATTCACATTTTCTTACAGCCTATTTGCATGGAGTGAATGAAAAGAAAATTAATAGAAGGGTAAGGATAGAAAGGGAAGGAGAATGAAGAGAAAGTGTAGATGTTAACTTTTTTTTTCTTACTTAGGAGGGGAGTGAGAGAGGAGTAATTAAAAGAAGGATAAGTCCAGTTATTCCTTTTTATTCTCTAATTTGAGGTGTAATAAAATTTGAATATTGAATTGTAAGGAATAGTAAGACTTACCTTCTTTATACTTTTAAAAAAAAATTTAAAAATAAAAAAAATTAGCATATCTTGATAAATTTTTAAAAATCTAACATATTTGAGTAAATATTTTTTTAAAATAACATATTATCGTAAAAACCCCTAAATCTAATTGAAGATTGCAAGTTGATCTATATATAATATAGAAGCAAAGTGAGAAGAAAGTCGGAGAAAAAATTATTTTCAAATCTAGTAGCTGGAGATTTTTTATTTGTCAAAATTAATAATATATAAACAAAAATTTTCATAATGTGAATTTAGATCTGTTGATTAATTTTGGTGATTGATTTTGGTAAGAGTTTTGAGTTATTGATCAAAAAAATGACGGCTTTAATTTACCCAGTTTTGTTGCTCTGTTTCTGTGAGGCTTCAACTTCTTTGTTGTAAGATGATGATCTTTCTGGAGAAGATGTAGAGGGAAAATTGTGAATGGTGAGAAGAATCGGCACTAGCCATAGCCATTAAAATAAGCTTAGCAATAAGAAAAGAGTGACCACAACAACAACAATAATGAAAAAGAGCTTTTGAAGCAACTCCATAGTTCTTTGTTTGTTTCTTTGTTTCAAGAATCGAGAGAAGCAAAAAAAGAAGATGATGATGAAGAGAGAAACAAAAGGAAGGAATTAGCAGTAGATATAGAAATGGAATTGGGTAACAAAAGAAAGTAAAAGAAAAGGAAAAAAAAAAGTAAAATTAAAAGAAGAAGAAGATGACTCGAATTAGGAAATGATATGGATAAATAATATTTGGGAAATTTATGATTTAGTCTCGTAAGTTTGCCTAAATTAATAACTTGGTTCCTGCAGTTTGAAAAATGAGCTTTTTAGTTCATAAGGTTTCATTTCGTCAAAACAATTGGTTCTTCCGTCTATTTTTTCATTAAAAATCAATTAAAAGACTAAAATAACCATCATGACTGTTAAATTTTCCATGTCACCCACACACCCTCTATTTTCAATTTATCTCTCTCAATTATTTATTATTTAAATAAATAAATTCAAAAACTAAATCAATTTCTCTCTCTCAATCACCATATTTTGGTTTCGTAAATAAGGAGAAGATGATTTTTTTTTATATTAATTAATAGTAAAAATTGGAGTATTTTGCTAGGTGGAGGAGTCGGGTATTTTGAGATCCTGAGATGGGTGTTTCGAATCCAGAGAAAAAGAAACCCAAAATCAATACCCAACAGATTCTTATCACCACCGGCAAAGCACAAAGAACAAGCACAACAAAGTAAAAGTACAAGGCACAACACCTGCACCATCGTTCCCCACTGAGCCTGACCACTGCTAGTCCAATGGGGGAAGCTTCAATGACAACCAACATAGGCTTCATCTCATTAAAATTTATGTTTGGATTCATCATATCGCAGAGAATTAATGGCGGATGATATTGATTATTGGTAATTTGAGCAAGGATTGAGGATTTAAAGTCATCAACCAAGCCACCATTACCACATCTCCAATCAGCAAAACCCAACCATTAACAAACAATAAAGATTTGGGCTTGATTTCCTCGATTTCGGCAAGCTCCACGCGAACCCAGAAGCTAATATCCATTATTGTTGAAGAATCAAAGCAGACCAAAGAATAAGAAGAAGGTATTTGAAGAAATGTCACAAAGAGAGATAATAAGAAAATTCAATCTCCCACCATCTGCGGCATTTCAGATAATAAGAAAGAATATCGTCGGGGAGATTTTGGCCGGAGTAGAGCAGGAGGATCGCCATTCACATCAGGCTTCGAGATTGTACCCATCACACAAACATTGTTGACAAAGTATGTGTAGTATGTAAACGAACAAAATTCTGCAAAGTAGTCATTTTTAGAGAAACAATGGAGAAAAATAATATATTGGGCAACCATTTAGGATGTTCTGCCCTTTTCCTTGTATTCTAGTGCAGGGGGATTAAGATCGTGGATCATTAAATTCATAATTTTACTGACAATTGTTGGGTATTTCATGAAGAACGAAAGACTTGATTTTCTTGGCTAGAACTTAGTGACCTCAAACAGCTAAAAATTAATGCAAGCTTAAATTTAAAATAACACCATGCATATTCAGATTCAATACATATCAATATAGAAGAGCATTATCAAATTCTCAAAGCTTTTCATGCCATTGTTAAATTTGCTCAAAAATTAGATTCAATCTATAACTCATTGATTTTCTAGTTAAATTTTATAGATTAATAAGGGAGGGTAAGGGGTATTTTAACATATATTAATGTTGATGGTGATGGGATGGGTATTTTAAGTATTAATAATTATTTTCTTATTTTTTTAATTATTTTAACTGAATTTTGAAGAAATTTGGACGGAAGGACTAATTGTTTTGACGGAATAAAAATCAAGAACTAAATAACTCATTTTTCAAACTGCAGGGATCAAATTATTAATTTAGGTAAATTTCAGAGATTAAATCGTAAATTATTCATAATATTTTAATTATTTAATTTCTTTTATGTATTATTTATATAATATTATATTTTTAATTGAGAGAATGTTCAATACGCGTTACATTTGGATTTAATTAACCCTAAGCTGTTAATTTGATGACCAATTTGACCTTCATTTTTTACTTTAGATTTTTTGATCTAATGTGAAAACTATAAGGGCAAAAATGAAACTTGAACCATAAAATAAGAGAGGCTACATCTATTTTTATTTTATTTTTCTATTCATTGGCTATTAGACTAGACTTACATGACAAGGAGTAGACTTGATGTTGCTTTTTTATTTTATTTTATTGTTGTGATTGTAAGTTCAGATTGATATTGCTTTTTCTCATTTGTTTTTTAATTTTTATTTATTTAGTTACTTTTTAGTATTCGATTTTTTGAAAAAAAATATGTTAAATTATATTTTTTTCAAAAGCAAATAGAAAAAAAAAAAAAAAAAAAAAAGAAAGAGATAAAAATAAAAAAATATATATTCTTAAAATTTTAAAAATAAAGTGATTCCCAGCAATATCAAACTCACCCGTAATATTGTTATATATATCCCACATACACCGGCCTCAGATACATAAATAAAACAAAATTTGATTTTTTATTGCGTACCAGAGCTAACTTATTTGCAGACAAGGTTTAAACTTCAAAGCATTAAATAAATGGCTCTTTTTTTTTTTTCGCCAATTAATAAATGGCTAAGTCAATGGTTTAGAATTTTGTTTTTTAATTTTCAATAAGAGGCAATGGAAAATAAAAATTTAGGCGCTTAAGTTCTTGACCAATAAATTGACCTACCAAGCTATTAGTCTAATACAGATTTTGAATTTTAGACAAAATTATACGATTATTGAAAAAGATATGAAACTGTGTTAATTTTTTATTTAATGGTATTGAAATTATTTACAAAATTTTGAGAATTGAAATTCAAATTTTAATTGATTATAAAAATTAATTACTCTCTTCGTTCTAAATTAATAGTTCACTTTACTTTTACACACACATTAAAAAAATTAGTTAATGTCATGTAAATTTTTTTAAATACCCATTCTCCTTAATAATAACACATTAATTATTTACATTTTATTTTATATATATACACACACACAAGATAATTACACAGCTTAATACAACTAACAAATGATAATATAATAATTTTCTTATAAAACTAATATTTAAAAATGGAAAGTAAACTAATTTAAAAATAAAAAGTGGACTAAATTTTAAAACGGATAAAAAAAGAATAGTGGACTATCAATTTGGGACGGAAGTGAATATATTTCTTTTTTTTTTTTTTTTTCTAGACTTCATTTTTTTCATGAGGTTATTTATTGCATTAGATTTTTTTAGGCTAAAGGAGGAGTGAAAGTTATGGTGTAGAGGAAAAAAGTGTTAGATTTCTTAAAATGAAAAGGAGAAAGAGAGAAAGCAATGGAAAAAAGAAAAAGAGGAAAATGTTTTTTTCTAAGATACAAACTGAAAAATGTGGTATAGAGAGAGAAAAAATATATATTTTTTGTTTTAATTATGAATATAATATTATTTTTTTAATTCTAATTTTAACTAATTTCTTTGATTTGAATATAATAATTACAACTAAAATTATAAATTGGGATAAAATTGAAAAAATGTGTAAAGTTTTGAATTTTTAAGTGATTAGGCCACAATATAAAATCAATATTTGATTTAATAGTTTTGGAATTATTTATAAAGCTATGAAATATAGAAATTGAAGTTTTCAATCATCAAAAAGTCAAATTTACTATAAAAAAAGATATAAAATATATTAGACTAATTATATTTCTTTGGTAAAACTCCTTGATTATGATAAGGAGTTTTATAGAAAGATGGAAGCTACTCTTATGATATAGCTCATCCAATTTGAAAAAAAAAATGGAAGAAAGAAAGAAAGAAAAACAATGTTTTTTCTAGAATTGGTCCTAGTAATCTAGCATATCCTCCTGAATTTGTTGTGGTGGCTTGACTGAGTTCCCATGTATTGAGAAAGGAAATCCAACAACTTGAATTCTAGAGTTTTGAATTGGGATAATTGCATTTGCAATTCCAAATTCTCTCTTTTAAGTTTATTGTTCTCTTCTAAGAGTAATAAACGATCATTTTCATCTATAGCAGTAGTTGTTGCCATGTTATTGTTATTCTCTTCATTACAAGCCTTTAGATATGCTGGAAAAACACTTGGCTCACATTTCTTCCTTGTAATCTCCACTAGCATGTGTTTGCAACCTTTTTGGAATTTCTCATGCTTAAATTCCCATAGCTTAGATGATGTTTTCTTGAATCCCTGCATTGAAATTCAAGGCTAATTAATTATTAAATCATTCACCATTAATAATTACTCCCTTCGGTTCTCAATAACTGTCATTTTATAGGAATGCACTTAGATTAAAGAAATAATAAATTAGGAATAATTTCAAACTAAATAGACTTATATACTCTTAATTTGTCTTTCACTAAAATTTTATCAATAACACTAAGTCAATTAATGTAAAGGGTAAATTTGAAAAAAAAATCAATTAATGTTACATTGGGTTTGTAAAACGATAATTATATTGAAACAAAATTACTTTTCTAAAAAGACAGTTAGTGAGAACCGAATGGAGTATTAAAATATCTTTATCAATTAAGATTGTAAAAATTCATAAAATTCAGAATATATGTATATCTATCTATAGTGTGCTTATTTTGACTGTTACAAAATGGAGAAAATTAAAAAGTCCTATATTTTGACTCAAATGGTTTGCATTTTATATTTTGAGTTTAATTTGACTAATTAACATTGTAGAAGGAAGGAAGGAACAAAATTAATAAAATATCCATGTTCTTGTCCTATAAAATTTTGGACAAATTGTTGCTTACCCACATGGATGATATTAATTGATTAATAATAATAATAATAATAATAATAATAATAATGCATTGTATAACAATAACTAAATAATTTCTCTAGCATTATATTAGCATTTACTTTGACAAACTCATGAATTCTGAAGCAGTCAAAAATAAAAAATTATAACTGATTTGATTGTTTTTCGAGAATTATCAACATTCCTCAAAAATGCATCATGCAGATGCAGAGAAAAGTAAACCAAAAGCGGTCAGAATTTAAACTTTTATTATTATTATTATATATTATGAGATAAGTATTCTACTAATAAGAGATAAATATAACCTCTAGTAGTCAGAAAAAAACGTGTAAAGAAAAAATAAATAAAAATCTCTCTTTCTCTCCAATTCTCACCTCAAAAATTCTCTCTATACTGTATTTTAAAAATTTTCTCTATACTGTTTTTATTTTCTAGATCAGTTCACTGATTTAGGCGTCGGCTCTCCATCAAATTAGTCATGAAGAACTCCCTATATATTTTTTTTATTTGTCTACAAGTTTTACCCTACAAATTTATATGATGGACTCTCCATCACTAGTAAGAGATAAATTTATTCCTCATCATTGACTATTGAACTATTAATTCTATAGCAACCATGTATAATACTATTTCCAAATAACTCACAATATTTTTCCTATCATGATGAATTTATACAAAAATGAAAAAATTATAACCAAAGGAGAAACTAATAAAGATAAAAACAATCACAAATCAATAATATATTTTAATTATAGAGATCATTTTGTTATTAAAGAAAATCCGATAAAAATTTAAGATTTGAATATTATGTTTTAAGATTAAATAATGACTTACATATGTATTAAGCTGGCGAATGAAGCTTGAGAAATTGTTGTGCTTGAAGTATCTAGGCAAGGTGAGTTCCGAAAACTCAGCCGGAGACCAAACTATGAATCCATTTCCTTCAGAATTCCATGAAACAATTTTTTTGCCATCAATAATATTATTTTCTCCTTCTCCTGAAGATGATGATGATCCTAAATATTGTCCATTACTATTTTCTTCCAATAAATCATAAGTCTTGGATAAAAATGGAGCAGGGCTTTTCGTTCTTGGAGACTGCTGACTTGATGAAGATGGTGATGCTGATGAAGATGATGATCTTTTGCTTATAATTATGCTTCTATTCAGCTCTGATAAACTGTTCGCCATTCTTTTTGGGTTTGAATTTTGGTTTCCAAAAGTTTCTTTGAAGCTGTGGCTGCTTCTTATATTACATGCACCAAGCACTATCTTGGAAACTACTGGCACTACCGTGGAAGGGTGGACTGCTTTATTTATTTACTTTGTTTTTAGTCTTCCTTTTTTACTTTTTTCTTTGTTCAATTTTCTTTTGATTAATATTTTTTAAAATTAAACGTTTTTATTTATTATCTTATTAATTATAATTTAATTTTTAATAGTCTAAATCAAACAATATTTATTTTTCTTTTGTGAATTAAAGTCTAATATGAGTTGTTTATATTTTTATTGAATGACAGTGTGAAAAATTTTTTCCTATACTAAATTCATAAGTTTATCTCATATTTCAAAATAATGAGTGATAAGATATTTTAACTAATATAATTCTTTTGTTTATTTTTATACAGTGAAAATATATCGATACTTTTTTTTATTTCATGTATTCTTATATCATTGGATTGATGTATACATTTCTAAGGGTGAGCATCAGTCAGTTCAATTTTCAAATCGAACCAAATCAGTAAAACCGAATAAACTGAATTTTTTAATATTAAAAATTGAACCGATCGAACCACATGTAAAATTGAATTGAACCAAATTAAAAAAAAAAATTGATTCGGTTCGATTCGATTCGATTTTTAATTTTAGCTGATTAATTTAAAAAAAAAAATTATTTGGCTATATGGTAAATAATTTTTCAAATATGGTAAACTTCTTTTTGTCTTTTCTATATTCCTTATTCTTTTAATGGATTTGTTAAATAAAGCAATTAAATATTTTATATTTATATAATAATATAGTAAAAAAAATACATTAATTTACCGTATAATTAGCTATTAATATCCATAATTATAGCTTTCATTATCTCTTTCCAAATTTTAGGCATTAGTTAAATTTAATAAAACTAAATTAAAAAATATTATAGCATAATTAATATCAAAAATAATTTTTATTTGGTTATATGATAAATAATTTTTCAAATATGATAAATGTCATTTTGCCTTTTTTTATGTTCCTTATTCTTTTAATGGGTTTGTTAAATAAGACAATTAAATGTTTTATATTTATATAATAATAGTAATAATAAAAAAAATTACATTAATTTACCATATAATTAGCTATTAATCTCCATAATTATAGGCTATACCTTTAAATAGTATAAAATATGCCTTTTATCTATATAAAAAGTAAATCTACTTGCTAACTGAATTAATCATTTGGATTGAAAATACTGTTTTCTTTTATAATAGTTATAAATTTTGTTAAAACCATGAAAATTAGTCTCTAGCCAAAATTTGAATTTATAATTAAAGTATAGAGATTTTTTTTTATAAAAAAGGAAAGTATAGGAGCTATTTTAATATCCGTGAATTGATACTAATTAATAATTTTTAATATAACAGTGAAAATTAAAAAAAATTTTAAAAAAAATCCAAAATCTCAATTAAGGTATATAGGAGTCTGTCAACAACAAAAGGAAAGCTAATTTACCATATAATTAGCTATTAATCTTCATAATTTATAGCATTCATCATTTCTTTCTAAATTTTAGACATTGGTCAAATATAATAAAATAAAAATAAAAAAATTGTAGTATAATTAATATCAAATATTGAATCAATTTATTTTATAATAATAATATTATAAAATATTATTTTAATTTTAATTTTTTTATTGTAAGAAACTCTATATATATATATATATATATATATATATAATTGTAATAAAAATATAATATTCAATTCGGTTCAATTTATTCGGTTTTTTATATTGAAAATCGAATCAAATCGAAATAACATAAATTTTTTATACTCAAAATTAAAATCAAACCGATTTATTTCAAAACCGAATCAAATTACTTAATCAGTTTAATTTTGACCGAATAATGCTCACCCCTATACACCTCCAAATCATATATAAAATATATACTTCATTAATAATTTTTACGGCAAAGACCCCAACTTCTCCTTAAGTAAATCTTCCACTGTTAAATGAAATTGATGAATTTAATATAATATAGGAACCAAACCAGTTATTAAACTAATCTGCTAATTAGTTTTTTTTTTTTTTTTTTGGCCAAAATCTGCTAACTAGTTTAGCATTCATATTGGATATCGGTTTAATTTACTTGAAAGCTAATCAAACACAATTTTCAAAAACAAAAATAGAAAAATATTTAGAGTTTTAATGTGAAAAACGAGTTAAAAAATAAATAATTAATTCAAATCTTCATTTAATTGGTTAGACCAGCCAATTTAGTCTGATTTTTACAACAACGTGTTAGAATTAAGGAAGAAATAGTACAATATTTTAAAGATAGAGAGTACATCTTAAGCTTGACAATAGAAAAAAAAAAAAAAAAAAAAAAAAAAAAAAAAAAGAAAGGTGATGTGATGTTTACATTTTTCATAAAGGGGTGTGGAAGATTCATGATTTTTTTTTATTATTATATTTTTTTTTTTTGCACCAAGGAAGATTCATGATATTTTTGGGCATTGAAAATTTGACATTTTGCATCCTGTTTTGGAAATGAGACGGCAAAATTTCCTATCTTTATCATTTGTTTGAAGGAAGGAAGTCTAAAGCCACATTTGGGAATCGTATTAAATATATATTACTCCTTTAAAAAAAAAAAAAAATGTCATAGGAAAATTAGCAAAATGGTCGACTACCTACCATGTAAATAACACATATTAATTATTTTTTTTTAGAAAAAACTAAATATTTATTAATTGATAAAATAAAATAATACATAATTATAAAATCTTATAATATTTTAATTCCTCAAAATTAATACAAAAACAAATCAAAAATACAAATAATGATAACAACTACTTCTACTTAAAAGATTGGATCGTATCCGGCGATAAATAATAACTACTTTTTCATTCTTTTAATATTTTTTTTTATAAATTTGATCTGAACACTAACAAACATAGATTCGATACTAAAAATGATACTTGTAATTATGATTTAAATATTGACCAAATAATAAACCAATTGAAAAAGAAAGATCCACCAAAAAATGGATAGAAAAATAAATAAAAAAAACTATCAAAAATAAAATAAATATAAAAGAAAATCAAATTTGTTTAAGAAAAACACATTTGAACATTATTAAATAATAAAATTAAAAGTAAAATGAAAAATAGAAGAGAATAGTCAATCGTCGACCTAAAAAAAATCGTCGGTGACCCGAAAAAATAACAAAAAATAAAAAAAATTAGAAAGAATAATGAGCTTCTGTCTCTAAAACCCTATATTAATTAAAATTTTAAATATATGCAAAAACAATATTACAAAGGTAAAATGTTGGATTGGAAAGAAATTGTGCAGTTTAAAAGTTGTTTTTATTTGTTTTAAATATTTTTTTTATACATTAGAAAGTAATTTATTGTTCTAAATTAAAATTTCTTAATTGAATCCCAATAAGTGGAAGCTATAAAACATTTTTTTAGATGAAACTCAATACTTATTGATTGATAAAATAAAACAATACAAAATTATAATATTATATTTTTTAAAAGTCATATCAAAATAAATCAGAAATATAAATAATAAGCTATAAAACTTATTTATTTATTTAAAAAAAATAAAAGAGGTAAAATGAGTTATAATTAAATATTGTAATAGTGTATAATAAAGTATATTTTTTTATATTTAATTAATATAATTTTTTAATAAATTTAACTTTAATTAAAATTCGAATTCTCACCATATATAACACTAAAAAGAAATACTTATATTGATTCATCAGCCTCTCATCATATTCAATTATTCACGTGATCAAAATTTTTCAAATATGAGAAGCCTCCAATAATAGATTATAAATCTAACTTGGGTGCATTAAATAAATATGGTTACCAATTAGATGTGATCTGATTAATTTTCTTATTGAGAAATGAAATGTTTCAGATTCGAGTATTTTAAACCATAAAAAGTCACTAATTTGATGAAAGATATTAAAACGGATAATTGCCTCTATTGTGTAGTTTATTTTAATTTATTGGACTTTTTTTGTAATATATATATATATATATATTGGTCCAATATAAAATTTTAATGGTCCCTAAACATAAACCGAAGGAAGGTCCCTACTTTGGAAGTGTCTCGCAAATTCTAATGTCTGCTCTATAATTTTATCAACCTTATGCAGCCAAAAGTATTGAGAAATTGTGCTTGTGTTAGTTTTAAATTAGTCCACAAAATCATTTTACTTTCTTCTAATTAAGATTCTGATTTTGCATGCTTCTCTCAGTTTAACACAGCCAAATAAGAGAAAATTTTTGTAAATTAAATTTGTAAAACGAATTTAAAATTAAACTTAATGATGGAGTGCTGATATTGAAATTATTTACAAGATTATGAAATCTCCAATTTAAATTATAGTCCGAATTAAATTTATTAAAAAATTATAGATTTTCTGAATTAAATTTATTATAAAATTATAAAGTCAATAATTATTTAATATATGACACCAAAAAAATTTATAATTAAAAAAAAATAGAACTTGAATGTTGAAAATAAAAATCCTAACATACTAAAAATATTAAAACTTTTTAGGTTTTAGGTTAGGAATGGAAGCGGGCGGGTATGGAGTAGGTTTCTCATTACCCTTATTCATTTTGTCAATATTTATTTATATTCGTCCCGCTACGAAATGAATATCTAAGGGTTTACTTATTTTAATTTTTTTTCTTTAAAAAAATTATTTAATATTAATTATATATATATATATATATATAATATCAGGGTGAATTATAGCATTATTCGTTCCGTTTCGAATCCAACTTAAATTTAAAATTTAAAATCTGCTTTCTTCCATTTAATAAATGGGACAAAACGAAGCAAATAGCCGACAAAACGGACTAAATTGTTGTCCCTAGGTTTATGTTAATTCTTTTGTAGGAGTTGTGTTAGACTAATTGTTGAACTGATTAGACAATTAAGTATGAGCAATGATGAGTAAATGAGCATGTGGTGTTCTGGGATTGGGACATGCATGTGGATTCGTGGAAGGTACATACTGGAAGTAGAAATAATAAAATAAAGCTTAATCATTAAAATAAATTATTTTATTATAATTTTAAAATTTAATTACAATTACACCTATTCAATCAAAATTATATCAGTATTTTTTTTTTTTTGAAATTAATAAAAATTTATGATAGAGTTCAGTAATAAGTAATCGGGAAAAATTCTATGTATAATAAATTATTTTCATTTAATTTTGATTAAATAGTTAAAATTGTAATTAATTTTTTAAAAATAATTTATTTTAAAATATTTAAATATAAATATATAAATATTTTTTTGTTATTAATTAGATCATATATAAAAATAATAATAAATCTGCTAGAGTTGGTAGCAAACTTGATTTGACTGTTAAATAATTAAGCAAGTAATTAGGTGTTAACTTATGCCTCATGGCATACATGGAGACAATATGCTTTTTCTCTTTTTCCTTTATCCTTAAGATTCCATTTGGATTGAAAGGTAAGCATGCTTTATTCAACAATTAATTATCTCCCCAAAACTAAAAATAATGCAATTTGCAATCACAAGCTAAAATGACGGATTCTTTGACGAAAAAAAAAAAGCTAAAATGACGGATAACAAATAGCTAGTGAATTTCTAGTCAACATTTATACTATCAAGTGGAATTTTGGTATCACCATGTTAGATGTAATATAAGATATTATTAGCAATAAATTATCTTTTAACACAAGATGATATTATAAATGATAAATATTAATGCTAAAAAAAAAAAAAGAGTTTTTAGTTAATTAGTATTGAAATTATCTTTAAAAATATGATACCTCGAGTTTGAATTATAGTTGGAGTCAAATTTACTAAAATAAATAAATAAAAGAAAAAAATTACATCACTAGCGTCTGAATTTTTTAAAATCTACTATATAGGTATCTGAATGATTTTTTTTTATCTGACGAGTTTCTTAACTTTTTAAAATAATTTCATATAAGTATTTTTTTTAACATTTTTTTTTTTTTGTCACCGTAGTGCTAATTTGCAACTCTAAAATCTTTAACGTTGGGGAAAGGAAAAGAATAAATTTTTTTTAACAATTAAATTATTAAATATCAAAATAAGATTTTAAATGGAGTTGGAGAGTTGCAAATCAGTATTTTAGTAATCGGAAAATTATTAAAAATATTTATATGATGTTATTTTTAAAAATTGAGAAATTCATCAGATTAAAAAAATTATTTAACAGATTTTAAAAAGTTGATACACTAAGTGATGTGATTTTTCCTAAATAAAATAAATGCAACAATTCCGAGCTGGGTTATTCTTGGAGCATTAATTAAATTATTTTATAATTTAAGAATAGCATTGAACAATTCGGTTGCTGTGGTGTAGTGGTTATCACGTCAGTCTTACACACTGAAGGTCCCCAGTTCGATCCTGGGCAGCAACATTCTATTTTGTTGTTTTTATTTCAATTCTTTCTTTCTTTTTGATTTTTATTGTTTTGGCTAACATCGTTTTAGTATGTTACAATTTTGATATGATTTGATTATTTTAAAGTGCATTTGAGATTGAGACAGTTTTTCCAGGCAATGAATATTCAATTAATGTTTTCCTCACCTAAACGCAAACCTCAATTTTCAATTATTTTCATTACTCAAAGTTTGCTCATATAGTCAAATATTCAGAATTCAATTTTCAAGAATCAATACCAAATATTATTCATAAATGTAAACTCACTTAGTAAACAAACCTAAAAAATATTGTTGACTAAACTTGATCATGGGTCCGGCGCTCCATTCGACAAAAATATCGGGCTTGAATAAGAGAATTTTCTTTAAAGCCCAGCCCGAGTCCAAACCTGAAAAATCCAATTTCTTTTTTTATTTTTTATTTTTTATGGATCGAGCCTGGGATTAATCAAATTTTCTCAGGCCCAACCCAACAATAAAAATAGAACGTTAGAATAACCAGTATAGCACATGACCTCAAAGTTACTACTTCCTTAGAGTATGCACTAAGCCAGTAGAACACATCAACAATTTTGTTAAAATTATATGCCACTGTTTGTAGTCTTGGCAGCAAAAAGAATTGTAGAAATTGCGGGTTGGGCTTGGAAATGTGCATTTTAATTGGGTCCAAACTTACATAGTAAATGAGGTTGGATTAGTCGGATTGGATCGGACTTTATCTTAATAAAAAATAATTTGGCCAGATTAAGTCTAACCTAAACTTGGCACGGCCCTCTTTGGCCAAAAAAAAAAAAAAGAAAGATATAAGGTAAATGAAATGTGAAAATAATTATAATATTAGAAATTTAGAATCCACAATTTTCAACTATATTATATTCGAAAAAAATATAATATTGCCAGGGAATAGAGTGGGCTTATTGTTGCCTAGGTGAGCTCCACCATCGACTTAGCAATCAGCACCCAGTTTTTAGATACAATTTGATGGATCATTGCAAATTTTCAATGGATGAATTATTGAATAATAAAAAGGGTTTTTTTTTTTTTATACAAATACATTAAATATATATATATATTAATTATAAAAATACACTAAAAAAACTTTAAAAAATATTTATTCAGCTACTTTTTATTATAAAATTACTCTCATTAACATTTATATCATATATGTGATGTTGAATTTTCTTGAAATGGTTTTCTTGAAATGACAACTTAATAATATTATTTTTTTTTAAAATAAATCTCAACAATTATAAATTTATTCTTAATATTATTATAAATTTTTTTTTTATTTTATGAAATAAGCTCTTAATAATCATATATATTTTAATAAATGAAAACTAATTTAAATGAAAAATACACAAAAAAAATTCAATAAATAAAACACATGTATGTAATATAATATTATAAATAATAAAAAATAATAAATTGGTGATGAATTTAGACTATATAGTTGATTTTTATATCTATAAAAATTTGACAAAGTCGTATTGGAATGAAATAAAATTTAGTCATTTTGATTTCATCTTACAATAGATAATGAAATTATTTTGTTTGGATGGTCAATTATTTGAAATGATACTAGATTTAAATTTGAGTTTCAAACGCAAAAATATTAAAAATAGACATGATAAATTTTAAATAATTGTTCAATCATTTTAGATAATTATTATTGAAATGATCTATTTTATTAATTACTTCACTAGGAATTTGAATTTTTGCTTTTAGTTAAATTTTTTCAGTAATAAAAATAATATATACATATGAAAAATAAGATAAACTCATTTTTTATGAAATTAAAATAATACAAAAGCTATAATGATTTATTTAATAGTAATAATAATAATTAATGAAAAGGAAACATGAAATCCAGTCATCATCAACAATAAAAAAAAATAAAAGTCATAAAATGTAAAGAGTGTATTTTTTTTAACAAAAAATAAAAAGAGAGTATAAAAATAATTGAGAGAGGGTAAAATATACAAAATTAAAAATGTGAGTAAATTTGTAATTAAAAATTAAAAAAATGTACATGAGGTAATTTTTTCTAATAAAAATATGAGGAAATTACACAATTTACCTTCTTTTTTTTTTTTTTTTTTTTTTTTTTCATTTTTTACTTTTATACACTCCGTATAAAAGTTTGATATTTGTGCTACTTGCTATTTACTTTTGTACGTTTTTTCATTTATTGTTTTTATTTTTTTTACCTTATTTGTTAAAAGCTAACTTAAACTCTTTCTTTCTCCTTTTGTTTGCTATATTTTGAATTATTACAGTTTTACTCTCTCCAATCAATTGTTGTTTGAAATTTAATATATTTGCAGTTATTTCTACTTCTCCTTCAACTTCAGATGTTATCTTTTACATGCAAGCATTTTTTTTTTTTATTTTGAAATTTTCATTTTTGCCTTTTTGTTATTGTTGTTTAATATTATGTTTGAAATCAATTCTTCTTCATCTCCTATTTTTCGGTCTAATACTCAAATTCTTAGAGATTTAGCTATATTTCTCGTTCTTCTCCTAAGAAGAATTTGAGAGTTTGTGATAAGTAAAAAATGACTTAAAAAAGGATTCTAAATCTACTACAAAGTTTTTTCTCCTCAATCCTTTCTCATAAGACAAAGCTATTAAGATTTTATCTCCAAAAGTTTTGAACTTGTTGAATTATCAGATTGTCCAAATAATACAATCTTATTTTCTTGATTTCGTGGAGCTTTCTAGCCATGATAATGTTCCAATGGAAGATAATGAAAGTATCATTATCTCAGTTTGGATGGATATGTGGTTTTTGGGATATATAATATAAGAAATTTATGTTTTAGGAGGCTATTAGATAAGACTTTCAATTTTTTAATATATATTTCAATTATTTGACAAAAAACTCATTTGTGTTGTGTTGTGATTTATTAAAAAGGGTTCTAAAATTTTGGAGTACCACCTGTAATTATATACAAGGAGAAGTCAACTTTATTGCAAAGCCTACGTTTTTATTAACATTTCTAACTTTTCTTTTATTTTGGGTATATGTTTGGTTTATTTTATTTATAT
The DNA here is from genome assembly GCA_949750685.1 of Vernicia montana. NCBI lineage: Eukaryota > Viridiplantae > Streptophyta > Magnoliopsida > Malpighiales > Euphorbiaceae > Vernicia > Vernicia montana. The sequence continues at coordinate 2,408 of CATKHJ010016225.1, read as the reverse complement.
ATTTGATTGATGTTTGGTTGATTTAATGTATATGTTTAGTTGATTTTGTATCATTTTATTGTTGTATAATGTTTTCTCAAATTTTCTTTTTTATATAATTATTTTTAACTTAGTTCTTTAAAATTTGACTAAAACATACCAAATTTATATCAAATATATTGAATGAATATCATTTTGAATTAGAATATCAATTTTAAAAACGAATACTAAAAATTTAGTAAATATATATACTAAATATATACTCAATATATACTCAAAATATACTACCAATATACCATCATATACTTACAATATACTACAAATACTCCATTTTGCTACAATATACTACAAGTACTCCATTTTGCTGAAGAGCTTAAAAATGTAAAAAAAAAAATGTTGAAAAACATTTTTTTGTAAAAAAATAGTCAAATAGCATAAATTGTAAGAAAATTGGTCAAAGCGTAAAAATGTAATATTAAAGTCTTTTTTTGGCATTTATGTAAAAATTCTTTTTATATTTAGTCAATGTGGGTTCTATTCTCACATCCTTTCATTCTTCATTAATTCTTTCTTTCATTATTCTTCATTCAATTACTTTTTATATGGTTTAACAAATTTCACAGCAACTATGCAAAGCAATTTTTAATTGTAGCCTAATTTCTGGCAATTTTTAATTGTAGTCTAATTTCTGGAATTCTATCCCTGATGAGAATAAAATTTCAATTATTACGTTTTGGAAGCTCAATTTGGTGAAGAATTGGGGATTGGGGAAAGAAGGGATAAATTTGCGAAATTTGTTGATGGGTCGTTGCTGAAACTCAAACATCAGAAATTAAGAATTGAAAGATTCAAGTTGCAAATAAATTTCTTTTCTTTGATTGTTGTTACCAGTTAGATGGTAACAGCAATCCAACTGGAGGCTTACCTGTTCGTAGTGTTTGGCGAAAAGGGGGAGGTCATAAACTCTTTTCGTAATCAATGATTTTGGTAGTCTTTATTGAGAAGTGAGGCAATGTCAAATATACCTGCAATAAATGGAAAAGTTTCTAGTGGTTATTTTGATTGTTTGGCAACATCACATCCTTTTTGAGTTTGCTCTGTTTAGTGTTCAGGTGATGAATTTTGTGCTTTTTTCCCAACATTCTTTGAATGAGTTTGTTGCAGATTAACATTATGGCAGCAACAACAATAATAGACAAAATAATTGTTATGAGAAATGTTTCTCATCCTGAAATTGATGAAAAGATGAAATTAAAAATGATAGGGCTATTAATTGGTGAAAATCCACTTGTATTGTATTTAACCAAAAATCCACTTGTGTTAATTAATATAAATTAATATAATTAATAATAAATGTTTTACAAGATTGATATTTATATAGAATTAATTAAATTCAAATTCATTATGCACTAAAATATGAAATGGTTTAAAAATTTGGAAAATGGTTCTTAATACATTAGATTAATCTGATGATTTAATATATAATTATTGCATCATCATTTTAAGAGTATGTACAGATCAAAGATCAATTGTGGATAAGTCTCAAGATTAAGAATTTCTTATAATCATCATAAGTTCATAGCTATGGCAATAAGTTTCAACTTGAACTAAACACCAAAATCAATTCTTTTCTACAAATTTATTTAATTATTTTTATCCCCTAAGCCTGCATGTTCTCCACAAAGAAACACCCCCGATTAACAATATAAATACATACCCTTTTATTAAATAAAAATAAACAATTAAACCTTTATAATTTTATTATTTAAATAATCAAGTTGGACTATATATAATGATAATCATAGTCATATATATATTATCTCTGATGAGAAATATCAGAATGTCTCCTTATTATTAGTTTCTGTATATATATCACATGAATTGTAAAATAAAGCAAACGTGCTCTTCCTTTTCATTTCAATTTGTAATTTCTTTAGGTAATTTCTTTTCATATGAAATGAATTAACATTATAAAAGCATGGTAATTTTTATAATTTAGAAATTAAATTCAAATTCAGATTTCATTCAAAATTTGCATTTATCCAATTACACAACCTTAATATTAATATAATATATTTATTTATTTATAATTAGATAAGCATATGGATTCAAGAAATTCATAATTCATAGTTTAAATTAAAAAGGAAAGTGATGTGAATTGCAAAAAGTAAGGAATTTTGAAAACAAAAAAGGAAAATAAAGTGGCCAACACTTCTAGTTTTTTCCAGCAACCTGACCCTTCAACTGCCTCTTTCTCATCTCTTTCGAGTTGTTTTGTCTTCACTCTTCTTCTCTTTACGTGACCTGTCTTTTCTTTCTTCTCCTCCTCGAGTCCCTCTTTCTATGTGCTGCAAACCCAACTCCAATATCCTAGGTACTCCACAGTCCCAAAAATCATTCTTTCATATCAACATCCAAATCTTTCCTTC